>DWPA01006745.1:0-10796 GCA_018251375.1 Calpodes ethlius
CGTTCCTTATGCGTACTGCGAAGGAATGGAATAGCTTGCCTGCGTCGGTTATGTGTATAATGTGTTTTCAAAAGGAGAGTGAATAGGCTTTTTATAAGTTAGTGTGCACAACATCATAGACTACAGCGCCACTTACCATCAGGTGGGATAGTAGTCAAGCATTGAATTATATTATGTAAAAAAATAAATACAAATTTTATATATTAACGACTAGACTCTAACGTCAATCGTATTAATCGAGTTAAGCAATTACAGTAGTTAGATGGCTGAGTGCTTATAGCAAAATTTCTTAAACGCTTCTTTGCTCCGGTGTGTGTGTGAATGAAACGGATTATTGTTACATAGCAGTCGTTAAATCATGTCGAAAGTTAATATGTCGAAATATGGACAAGTTTTGTCTGCAGCGCGGCTCGTTAGTTAGTATAGATATGTCATAATATATAGAAGTAGCTACCCTCCAACGCCCCACTTAAGAATGGAGTGAAACCCTTATACCCGTTGCTTAGCGATAAGGCCGCCTTTGTATGTCTGTTTATTCTCTGTGATTGTTATTTCTTATGAATAAACACGATCTTTTATTAAGTATTTGATGCTTTCCTCGTATAGTGAATACCTACGCGTTTTTGTAGACGTATTTTTAGAGCTTTTATTTAACTTGCAGTGTTTGTTAGAGTGTTAGTATCTTTGTTTGGATCAAATTCTGCAATAAAAATACTAATTTAGTACTATTTCCTCTTATCCTCTGATGTTAAAATTTGACTCCTGTTTTAGTTTCAAGGATAATGCATCTTTATGATAAGTATGACCTGATACTTTACTCAATGATGAGCAGCACAGATACTATTTTTTTGCAGTATAAAAGCGTGTTGCAGTCTTTATAAAGTACAATATAACATGAAACATACATTGCGACTCACGTATAAACTGTTTTTGCTTCATTGCTTAAAAACAAGCCATGCAACGTAATATTGATAGAAACTACGGGACTTGATGTGAAATTACATTCAGTTGTAACAAAGTTAACACAAATAGTATGATAATCAGATTCCTATAACTAACTTAGAGAAAATACTCACTCTCTGCAGACTACATGCAGATCATAACTGTAGTTGTTCCAAGCATTCCTTCAACTCAATCTTGAGTATCAACTCAACTCAATTCGTATCATACGAATGCGTATTATCATTCGTCATTTTCATCATCACAAACCATAACTGGCCCACTGCTGGGCTCGGGTTTCCTCACGCAATGTGAGGTGTGTACGCCGTAGTCCACCACGCTGGACATGTGCGGATAGGTAGATTTCAAAGAACCTCAAGAATATTGGAGAATATGGAGAATTCGCAGATTTCCTCACGTTCTTTTCCTTTAACAAAGCAAGTGATAATTAACTTGTTATACGCATATAACTTTTTTTTTGTAAATCACAGGTGCAGGATCGGAACTCACGTGCTTACGTTCGGGAAACCGATGTTCGAACCAATAGGCTATCACGAATGCTTTTAGTAAATCCAAATAATTTATGCTGACTAGACTTCTTTGGTGGAAATAAAGTTTGTAACGTGAACTAAGTGATTAATTTGTAGTTAGATTTAGAATTGATCGTAAATGTGAAATAACAATAATATTCCACAATCAAAATAACACAGCGTTTGGCGCCATTCAACCGTACAAAAATGTCGTCTGGATGAAGTCCAAATGAGCACACTATTATAATACACTATGTACTACAACTCCATCATGATAGTAAAGAACAGTGAATTCGTGTGCGTAATTTATTACCAGGTAGACAGCCAATGTGTCTTCGTTACTGTCTAGAACTAGTATTACTGAAAACTTCGATTATATCATTTTCTAACAACATTTTGGATGAAATCGTTTAATGATGGATACCTTTGGATTTCATTTTTTAAGAGTTTTGTGAACAATGCGGCGCCGTTTTGTAGGTAATACAGGATGCAAAGGATCAACTGATTGTATTCCCATCCTTGTCTTTGCCTATGTTCAAGCAACTAGAGTGAAGGAGATGGGCATATAAATATCCGACCCTCTCTTTCTATTACACTGTAAGATCTTACAGTATTGTCAGTGAATACTAAAGTTAGTACTAAAAAGCTGTAACTTGACATGGGCATACAATATACCTACATTTTTATAGGCAAAGTAGTGGTTAAATATAACCTTAAATCTCCAAAAACTTGACCAAATGTATTATTTAGTATTTAACAAAATAAACGTATTTGAAGATTCTAGAAATAGTGAAAATTAGCCAGTCTGTTACTGAATCCAATTAAGAGTACCTTCGGATTTACACTGTGGGGTACAAACCCCAGTGACCTTCAAGAGGACGGAAATAACCACAGCTTCGTTCATTGTTCAACTCGAGTACAGGATAACTTTGAATCGAGGATGTTTGAGGCCTTTTTTACCCCTAATTTATCTCATACCTATTGCTACTTTATCTTTCATCATCCCACACATCGATATCTTTATATACCATACCCTTACTAATGTCACAGAGGTAAACACATGCTTGTAGCATACCATATAAGCTTAAGCGAAGATGACAAAAAGCATTGCCAATATTTATTATCTTAGGTCAAAATCGGATGTGAAGTTTTCTTATTCACCGTATGTATTTTAACCCGTTAATCACGTCACATTAAAATAATCACGAAAATACGTGTTATATTTGAAATTTCACTTTCAAATAGACAACAACGTTTTTGTATATTAAGTGAAAATAATTGTAATACAAACGATTCTACAAGATATTTACAAACCCTCAGTTCCCAACCTAGTTACAAGAGAAGTAATATTACTATGAAATCTCCTAATGAATTCAAAACACATTCAAACACCCTACTACACCACTTTCTAAAGTTGACGTAGTAGTTAAAACAACTGCACTAATTGTTTTGGAGTTCATCCAAACACATTCTTAACCGAATTTCACGGGTAGCGGGCTGCATACAATATTGTTATAGCAGCGCAAATTTAGTGGCTAACAGTTCAGTAATGAGGCGGGGGATTAGGCTGGCTTAAGTTGACTGCGATGGTATCGTAATGTCAATGAAATATTACTGACTTTTGCTGTTAACTTCACCGCATGGTGAAACATGAAATAATTTAACGCTGTGTTCATAAATTTCAACACACGTATGTATTATGTTAAAACGAGGTGTTTACATTGAAATCTTAGAAGCTGAATTAGAAGTACTTTTTCTAATAAAGAGTTGTTATTTTGACAATTTATTTTCATTATAAATGTGAATTGATACTACACGTAGTTGGTGCATTAAAACTATAAAGCATTAGCTTATTTAACCGAGTTTTATACCAAGTATTTCAGGAAGATCTTTAGTAAACCTACGTGCTTTCTTTACTAAATTCTCATCATAATAATTTCGCTGATCTTTTACTAAAACTTGACTACACTGGCAGTCATTAGATCAATTAAATTACACTATCTTTTGAAGTAAACGAAATTACGAATAGTTATGTGAAAAAAAGATAGTTCAGTTACAAAACTTAACTGATTCTTGACGTAACAGAAATTACGTACATAATTTTACAAACTTAAACAAACAGAAGAAAATAATTCTATCATACAAATATATTATTTGTTTGCAAAACTTAAAATAGGTAAATTCTCATTGTTTGAAAAATTTAATAACAAACACACTGAAAAAACAAAAGCTTTAAATTAAAACATCGCGTGTGTTTGAACACAAATTAATTGTTATATATTCAGTGTCCTATAAACTTACAATTATAAATATATATTTATCATTAAGATATTACGCTCCTTCGCTATCCAATTAAACTGTACAGCAAACATTACCCGGGCGAAGTGCTGCCATCCGATCCGTGGTACTACGCACCTGGTGTCGCCTAAATTTGGCCGTCCGATATTCATGCTACAATGACTTAGACATTGTTAGTTAATCAGAACTATTGTACTGTATTTAATTTAATAGACAGCTTAATCAAATAGATACATAAAACTGATTACAGGAGATTATATAATGTATTTAGTTAAAACATAATGAACATTGAATTTAATTTAAACATGTTCCATTATCATCATTTATTTCATTGATAGTTACAACAGTTAAAACCTAGGCGTTTTAATTATGGTATTTAGTTTTCAAAACAGTTTTGTGTGTAAGTATAAGTTAATTAATATCTGTATCGTTAAGGGAAAACGTTACAAGGAATATTGCACACCTAAGAGTTCCTCATAATATTCTTAATAGTGTGTGAATAGTGGGATTGTATGCTTATTGTAAAATACGGATATTCTCAATAAACGTACCTATACATAATCATTATTTCCGTCGCCTAGCAACCGTCACAAATCACAACATTTATGTCAGTAGTTATTATCTTACCTATTACTATTTCAGAGACTTTGAATAGATAGACAACTGAACACGTCTATTAAGAATCAATATCGTAATTATATTTATACCCTAGTAATATTCGAGGCTAAAAAATACCGTGATAGCGAATTTCGCGAGTCTTCCACTTTTCTGTTACTGCAAATCGTGAAACATTATTTCATTTAGTGGCGAAGCATGAAACCGTATTTCCTCGGAAGTTATTAATTTAACTTTGGGATATAATTCCATTTGGACGCTGATGGAGATTTATATTGTATTATTGGAGAAGTTGGCTTTTTAATTCAGTTACTACGCTGTACAATATAATAAAAACACTGTATTGTAACTTACTTTACAAAATATAATAAACTAAAAGCTTCTGTATAACAAGATATCAAAGCTAGGATTATTCACTTCCATCAATATTTAATGTTTAAAAGAACAGCTTAAAAGTGAAGTAAATTGGCAAAAATAATGGCGCCCCAACAGGGACTATATTGATCTAGAAAGATCTCCTCATGTTTCGCTGATTATTTTACTTCTACTGATTTTTCGCCTTTCCTTTCAACGCTGTTATGGTACTGTAATGGAACGAAATATGCTTACTGAAAATAATATTATGAATTTATGTTTATTGAATAGTCTATTGAATGTTGTTGGGCTTTCTACCAGGGTTATCAGGTAAATGTTTCGGATTTCGTATACGAGTACAAATACTGTAACAGATATAGAATTTTGGATTATCCAATTGTTTCAGAGAATTTCAGTAACGGTTATATGTATATTGTCTATACAAATTGTGAATAGGTAATACAACCGCTAAAATTGATGCTAAACCTGTCAAAGTCGCTGTACGTATACTTATTATAGGTTTGAAAAATTCTCTTTACGCATTATAGATCACATAATCAAATTTAGATTTACCTAAAATGAGATTATATCGGAAATATGTCCCTTTAAATAAAAAATGTCAATTATTTCTTGCTTCATGCGACTATCGAGCACATTGGAATTCGAGAAAAAATATCATAGAATGTGAAAAATTTCTTACTTTTTTTTTTTTAGAGTCAAATTGTAACTAATTTAATAATCTCAAGGTGTTACCTGAAATTTTGATATAATTCTACGTTTTAAAATTATTGAGTGCCGAAATCAAAAATTCGTGGAAAATGATTTTTTTTACACAACTTCGGTCATAACTTTTTTCGTTTTTGATTTTCTCGAATAGTTCGTTTTGTACCTCATACCTTTTATGAGCGTCTTTTGAATATTTTTTAGATTTTTTTTTTAATTACATATCTTCACAACTCTCTGAGATAAAGAAATCACACTTTTTCGTGAAATCGGAAGGTACACTTGAGCGAATGAAAAGACATTACCAATATCAAAAAATTCGTATAATTTTGTGTGTTATGTAAAACAGGCGCTACATTTGCTTAACTAAAGAAGAACAAGTAACTGATGTAAAATCGATAAACGCATTCGGTGACTCGACAACAAATTTTCTAATTATGTTGATGAATGATTTTTTTCACCTACTTAATATTTAGGATACACAGTATATTTACGTTTTATCGTAAATTGTAAATTTGAGTAGTCTAAATACATTTGACAGAGAAAGAATGCCACGGTAATAATTACATTAAATATATGAATGAGCTGGATCGAACTCTTGGCAGCGACTGCCTGACTTTCTAATTGTATGAATCAAAGCATCTATTATTACCGTAGAATGATAAAGACTTGAGTAATACAGGGGGTATTCAATATGTTTTCCAGGATATAATCATAAAATTGATTGCGAAGGCATTTGAATTATTTTGATTTATTTGTTGAATAAGTATTTCTGGAAATTCATTAATAGTTGTAAACAAGTATTCAAGCTTATTAACATGAGTTGAGCCATTTCTGAGATTAGCGCGAACTACCGCACAGGCAAAATATAGTAAGTCACTTTTAGTATAATATCTAGTTAGGTATAGTTAGTTAGTGATGTGTAGATCAGCGACATCGGTTTTTGATAGGCTTACATTGTATACGAAACGGATTATAAAATGACACAGTGTGAGGAGACCCGAGCCCAGCAGTGGGTAAGTTATGGGTTATGATGATGATGATGGATCAATTGACACTTATGTAAGTTAATTTTATTAGTAAAAGACTGTGAAAGAAATACAAAAATTCGTGAACATTTTAAGCGCCGTTTTGGAGAAATGTTTAAACTATGGAATGTATTTTACTACAGAATTTTTTTAGGGAATATGAAGCTCTCTCTATGAAGACACATGAAGCTGGACACAAAGAAAAAAGTTTTGACATTGTCACTTTTATTGTGAAGGTATTCAAATATGCAATATGATAGATTTTCCCATAGGAATGAGACAATATTTCGCAGAAAAAAATATCCCATGTCACTCTTCATTCTTCCAACTATTTTCAAACAAATAAACATACCATGACATCGGTCCGTTGCGACGTCCAAGAAGGACAGACAAATAAACAAGCGAACATGCTTTCCCATATATAAAACTAATTATTTATATGCATAAGTAATAAGTATACTAAAATTACCTATTTACAACGAAATAGATTATATTTTTGGAAGTCATAAAAGGGGGTTTTAGCCGAGTAGTCCCCACGCTTGGCTAGTAGGTGTTCGTGATTTCCCATGGAGACGCTGCTGCCCATCTATTAGTCGCTTTTTACGACATCCTAGGAATAAATAGGAGTGGTGCTATTCTGCATAAGTGAACCGGGTACCACACGGGGATTATTTTTCCATATGAATGTATACAGTGAGGTACGTTATTATATATATTTTTATTACCTCTATACTTATATTGCAAAGCAAGCGATTGAAGTCATTTCCGATTTCAGATTGTATAAAGTTGATTTTACAATATAAACCTTTAATATTGGAACTATTGACCCACTCTGCAGTTGAAATTCGACTGTAATTCAATGTGTTCAAGGGTAATTTTACATTGGCATTTTTATTGTTCCATTTTCTTTAATAAATGTATTTGTAATACATATTACACATAAAGCTCTGCTTTCTGCGCTTCTTCTGCGTGGAAACTTAATTTATTCAATCTCAAACTTCTATATGCCTGTATTAATATTAAAAATGGCTCCAAAGATTTACCCTTCACGTAATTTCGTCAGAATCGTAAGGTCGGTTTCGAGACTCGTACAAGTTGCACTAAGTACCTACAAAATACTTGCTCCTTCATTATTAGAAGTTACTCAGTATTCGGCAGTCATAGAAGAACGACGGAATTGTTTTTTTTAGAATAAATCTTTATTATAAAAGCAAATATATAATCAGTATATTGCCTATGTTATATTATGTAAATACCATAAAACAATATACTAAAATTAAGGGACAGATTGAACGAGCCGTTTTTAAAATATGTCTAAAAACATAGTTTCCGAACTTCAAAGTGCTCTATTGAAAAGTTAAAAAACATCAGATCCGTCATTGCTCTATGATTGCGACGATATATCTATCATCTATCTATTTACATGATAGGTATTAGTATTCGGTATCAAAGGAGTAGCTATATATTATACCATTCGCAACAAAAGTTCTGTATTTTTAAACTAAAGATAAATAATTAACTTAATGCGAGCATTGTACATTTAACAATCCATTGTTCAGTGAAGCCGTTTGCAGTGAATTTGTAACGAACGTCACAGTTCCTATGGGCTTCTATATTAACGACGGATAATTAAATTAACATTAAAATCTTCTGTGATTTCCACAACGGCCTGTACCATACGCTTTTCAATTCATTACAATTTCAAACGTATGCGCCAGAGAATAATGTACAATATTGTCTGGCGAGCTTTAAGCTTTAGTTTTGTATTAAGCATCGACTCTATAATCTGCGTGTTAAAGGTGGTTATTGTTTAACAGTTTTGGTTATTATTGGGAAGTGCATTGGCCCGTAACCGATCTATTTACAGCTTCGATATTAATTAGTACATTTGGTATTATTGTGTACTGCGTGTCGACGCATATGCATCGCTCATTACAACGTGTATCGAATTTGCTAATTGATATCTTGGATGTTATTTTTTATCCAATAACCGAACCGACTTCGTAATATTGTTTAAGAGTTTTAACATGACAGAATATTTTAGTGTTGAAATAATTAACGAAGAACATTATGAATTCTCTTAATTTTTAAAAGTCAGTACAGTAATATATCCAAATGCCTTGGCCTCCTTATCTTCAAGCTCTACAAGTAACAGGTCTCTCTTGAGTCTTGAGCATTCTCCACTATGTTACTTCAGTGTGAATTGATGGAGAATTTAGTGGTCAACTCAAATCTGAGAAGGAACATCGTCTACAATAAGTCACCGTCCACAACAACAGTCACCGTTGATAACAACAGTCACCATCAACAACACTGTCAAGAACAACAAAGGCGTAAAAATTGATAAACGACCTAATGTTTTCAACCGGAGTAACAGCTTTACTTGTCCTTCGCAGTACAGAATCATTCAAGAAATGTTGGCACTTACGGTCACACGTCCGACTACTGACCGCGCCCACTATTCCTTAACTTCGTCAATCATTTGGGATTGACACAAACCACCAGGCTATGAGCGTTTCTGTATTTTTAGAGAAGATTCTTTACGGCTATGAAATCGAATTAGCAACTAAAAATTAATAACTGTGACCGTTCCCAACGTTGATTTCAACGCATTTATTTATTAGTTAAATAGATTGACTATCATTTTTATTTATTTATTTAAATTTAGCCAAAACGGACATCATGTCCAATTACACAAACTAACTCATATCAGATACGTGACAAGTCAAAACAAAAAATACAAAAAAATAATTTATCATAGAACAAATAATAATTTAAAAACCTATCTTTAAGAAAAATAAATCTATATTATAACTGATGATAATTATATATGAGTGACGGAGGTATTTATTTCGTGTTTTATGGATAGTTTTCTCAATTGTCGCCAGGTCCTGCCCTGTGCGGAGATGATGTACGCCGTGGGCCAGGGAGCGCTGGCGGTGGAGTGTCGCGCAGACAACGACCAGATCCTCACCATGCTGGCTCCCTTCAACCACCCGGAGACTTACTGTCGGGTGCTCGCCGAGAGGAGTTTCCTTAAAACACTCGGTATTCAATGTTTATTCTATGATTTAGTATGAAAAGTTCTATTTGTGAGAATGGGTTTAACTTTTAGGAGCTTAGTAACCCATCGGTGAAGCCCTGATTCCAGGTCCACATACAATGGCCACTTGCACCCATGACACTGTTAAGCAAACTACACCTACATGGCGGATTTTTATAACTATAAATTAATTAATAAATAATTAAGTAAAGGCCACAGTCTACCACGCCAAGTGCAGATTGGCATATAAGTTAATACATAACTGCAATCCGTAACACTAAGAAATATTTAGTATACCAGTAACTCTATTCTATAGACTGTATGTTTTATTTTATTTGAAGGTGGTGGGTGCAGTGCCCCGGTGGGCGTGTCGACACGACTGAAGCCGTACGATACACAGTTTAAGTTATCCATCACGGGCGGGGTGTGGAGTATGGACGGGGATACCAAGATAGATCACACGATGGATGAGACGTTCCCACAAATCACCAAGAGTCAAAAACACAAGCTGAGCCCTACAGAAGAAACAGGTACAAAGAAACTCAAAGTTGACGATGAGAAGAATGGCAACGGAAGCACTAGTGAAAATTCTATTGATGAAACAGACAAGAGAATACCAAATGCAGAGATCTTGGACTCTGAAGAAAACAGTATAGAAAATGCACCTTCCAAGGAGTCACAGATATACTGTGGTTTAACAGAAAATGCCAACATCCCGATAGATGTGATAGTTAAATGTGATAATCTCGGCAGAGACTTAGCCAATGCTTTAATATCTAAGGGTGCTTTAGAGGTAATGAAGGTAACGCAAGACTTAATTAGAAGTTCCACTTTAGCTAAGAAATCCTGATCTTTAGCTAATTCCTGTGTATATTATGTAGTTATTATAAATGTTTTTTATTTAATCGCTTTTAAGCCGGATTTACAATATTTTAATTGGGCTACTGTTGTTTTATGACAATGGACAATAACAATGTGGTATTAGCATAGTAGACGTTAGATAGTGATAAAGTTCATTTGAACCACTGACACCATTCTCATGACTTCCTGATCTCAACCTTTCATTCCTATTGCTTTCGTTTTCGAATAGAGACAAACAATAATCCTATTATTGATTGAATATAATTAAACTGTTAAGTCTATACTTTTAGAATAATAGTAATAAACAATTAAAATATCAATAATCAAACTGTATAAACAATGCTCTAAAATTTTCTACTAACATTATACTGTTTCGCGCCAAAAACCCGCCATTTTGTTATTTTT
>DWPA01006746.1:0-10795 GCA_018251375.1 Calpodes ethlius
TTTAATAAAAAAATCGTATTTTTCTAATTATTGCACGATTAATATTTTTGCAAGTTCCTGTTAATGCGCACTAAATAAAGGTGTTCCTTATTTGAATATTTCAATCACATCACTTAGACTTATTAGGTGTGGTAAATTGTAACTGTGTGAAATTTCAGCTTCTGAAACCTTATTACTGCTGTCGTTAAGGGTTTTTTATAAATCATTAGTCATTAGCGGGTTTTCACGTGTCCTAGGTATTGTACTTCGCAATAGTTAAATGGATATTTTAATCCTTTATTCAATGTAATTTGTCTATTTGTAGGTACTTAAAAACTTAATCAAACTTATAACTTAATAGATCTATGGAAGTATCTAAATCTGAGTAAGTTTGTCTATACTTTGTTGCAAATATTATCAGGGGAACAGTTTAGCCAATTTGAATGCGTTTTCATTGATATACTATTTCATAGCTTAGGAACGTTACCAATCAAGAACAAAGCTAAGCTATATTCTCAACCTTTCAGCACTTCAACAAATACTAAAATCATTCATGGTTGTTCTTAGAACCATTACATATTTAATTTAGCCCGCTATACTCGTAAAAAAGGCTACAAGAATCTTACCTTAACGTTCAGTTATCTAAAAAGGAACTCCAAGTAAAAGAGAACGTGCAATCATCATTAATCCAAATAAAATTTTGTGAGCAAAATGCTTAAAGATTTCAAGTTATTTTAACGACGACGAAATAAAACTGCGCCGTTACAAACTAACTGATTCACGTATCTTTACAATTGCACGTTAAATGTTAATAAATTCGCAATTAATGACAGCCATGATGTTAATACACTCTAGATTATAAATGATTATTGAAAATATTTGTCTTCGTATTTAGTATCGTAATTAACATTGTACTCTACTGATGTTACAAGATTATTTATGACATTTTCATTCAGTGTTTATAATGTCACGAGAAAATGTTTTCATGAAAATTATGACAGTTCGCTAGTAGGATGTACTAATTCGGGTTAGCGTATCGAGGACACATCGTACTTGAAGACGAATAACGTAATGTTTGCATAAGTTTCGTTGTGACCGAAACGCAGGTAGAATACCAAACGTGGTGGTGTCGATACAACAAAATATTTGAGGTGACTATTGACTTTGAGGTTATTTTTAATATCTATTAAGGATAACAAATGAGCTTCACCATAGGATGCTCGAATGTAGTCAGTAAGTCCAATAGGACTACTAATAAGTATTCGATGTTAATAAAGGTATTATTCCTTAGTAAGAGGACTGTGAACGCTAGGACTGTTATTGCAGGTTACTCTTTTTAGCTGATGATATTGATAATGGCATTGCTACCGTAAAGACACATGATCGCCTCTTGTATACATGTAACCGGCAACTTATCACCCTCAGACAGGAAAACAGTTGCTATAAAACAATAGCTACACGACAGAAATAGGTAAGATAGTGATAACGCTTCGGGTAAACCACACAACATTTACAAGGATTTTGGCGACACGTTTATTGTCGTTCAATGTCAGGTAAACATCTGTTTCTTTCCAACTGCAATACATGACTAATTCTAAGAGGATAAGTAATATCAGGTAGGTACTATATTTACGTCAGCGTTCACGAGATTAGATAAGCTCTCAAGCTCACAGAGAACAATAAAGCGGTGAGCAATGACACAACCCAGCTAACAAATCGGAAAACCCTTCGTAGTAGCACTTTAAAAGTTAATCTATGTGAAAAAGCTTTTGAAAATGCTGC
The DNA here is from genome assembly GCA_018251375.1 of Calpodes ethlius. NCBI lineage: Eukaryota > Metazoa > Arthropoda > Insecta > Lepidoptera > Hesperiidae > Calpodes > Calpodes ethlius. The sequence continues at coordinate 1,762 of DWPA01006746.1, forward strand.
TAATAATAGCAATTTTAAGTAACATTTGTAAGCTTTTCTAAAGAGACTCTAGGGAATAAATGACTTCCATCCTCCTCAATAAGCAAGACTTCGAAAATAATCAAAAAACCATGTGGTTGACGAAGTTTTATTTGAAGTTGACCTTTACAAATATTTAGGCCCAATTAAATTCCCGTTCCCAATCTAAAATATCTATCCACAATCCTTAAAAACAATTGTTTAGCAACTGATATAAATGTAGAAATACTGAACTATCCAGAAAATATCATAGATAGATAAAATACCGTAAACGACAGTTAGGCTGACTCGTCGTTGCGACGGCATACTCAGAGGGAGTTTTTGAAAATATAATTTTTACGATGTTCCAAACTCATCAGTATTAAGTAGTATGCAAGTGGAGTCTGAATTATTATTACAATAAAATGATAAGATTATAAAGGTCAAGATAAATTACAATAATCTTTAACTATACTGATAATAAAACTGTAATGAGGCAAATCTGTGCATTGCTTTTTGGTTTGGAATTTTGGTAATTTTAAAATAGAGCTTTATTTTGTTCTCTATGGATCGACCACCAGAGATCAAAGCAATATGTTATTCGATTATCGGCGCATGCATCACGTCAAAACTCCTAAGCAGAATTAGATAATACTTTGCATATTTGTAGCTTATTTTATGAACCATTTTTTTTTCATCTCGATAAATGAATCTGTTTTCGCAGGATACAAGAAACAAGGTAGTATGAAGGTTAATATTTTTATTCTGTGATGGATTTTTGCATACAATAAATATTTTTCTATTCTATTTTATAATACAGTAAACACTGACCTGTAAAACAATAAAACTCATATAATTTTTACATAGACAGAAGACTCCCAAAGCAATGCGATGCCGGTTATTAGTAATTAGTAATAAAATAAAAATGTATTTTGATAAACGTCAACTAAATTTTTCTTATTATCTCGATGATCTCATCTGTACCCAAAACTGTATGTTGCAATACAGAGGTCAGCAGAGTAACGGTGAATTATCTTGTTATTTTTTTTTGGCAAGTACGCAGTAAAACTTTTAACATTTGCATGTTTTTTTTTTATTATTATACCAATTATTAATTTCATTGTAAAAATATTATTATCTCTCAATTTATTAATAAAATAAAACAAACCGAGGTTGCTAATGTTAAGCATGTATGTTACATATTCACTGATTAGTTACGCTTAGTTCTTATCATCTTAATATATTTTTAACGAGGTACAATTGAATACATATTCGAGATTAACGATTGATGGTTTATAAACTGCATCAAGCTTCTGTATTTTAAACAATGATATTAATATTGAAAACACATATTACTACACTACAAGAGTAGTGTGGAAGACTACAATTTACCTTTTCGATAGCTTTACTTACGTCATGTAAGAAGAGTTTAGCTTTGAAAACCCCGCGTAACAAACACCATTTCTAATCAGATATATTTATAACATTGCATATCCTTTATAATATTTTGAATTTTACAAATGATGTAAACTTTTTTATGTTATGTTTACTAGCGCACGAACGCTAACTAACTTAATGAGTTAGTCGGGAAATTCGTCATAGTAAAGTAGAAAGTGTACATGAGATTTATCAATACGTAATGACTTGTGAATGTTTAAATAATGGATAATAGTTCACATTACACGTTGATGTTATAAAGTATGTCCATGTTATGTCCATAATAAAATTTTATGACGTTTAAATTGTTACTAATTTGAAATTGCCCATTATATCCGTTATTGTTCAAATTCACTACGTACATAAGACAATTAAGCATCGAGTATAAGCAACATCATTGCTGTTTTTATGTTAAAGTTGTGAGTTATTGTGTAATTTTCATTCTTATTAACTGGACTTACCGTCAGGCGCGTCCTTATAAAGCAGACAAGTTTCTTCTTTACGTCCAATCTCCAATTGGGTTAAGTGAAATAAAAAAGAAGTAATTCTTTATATTTCTCTCAAAGCTAATCTCTAAAATATAATTTTGCACGTATAAACTGTTGTAAAAATATTGTAACTGTTATTATACGATTTCGAGGCGTACCGTAACGCTACGGTGCGCGCGAGGCTCTGAGGTAGACTGAATGACGGTCAGCCGCTATCCTCTTTTATGTTAGCGTGTAAACTGGAATGCGCTGGCGAACCCGTTGTCGTCAATTCACGTGAACTAAATCGAAACTGGGTATTTTATAAAACAATATAGTATAAGTGTAATGTTATTAATCTTTTTATTATCGGTTACAATGTACTCGCAGTATGCAATAGCTTCACATTTCGTAAGTAGGATAAAAGAAAATGAGCCATATATGTATTTTTTGTCTACTTTTAGATGAAACATGCTGTAGCCGGCACAAGTCGTCAACAGAAAACTATAGTGAGTAAAAGTTTAGATTTTTTCTTGCTTTTTACTTTACTTGAGTATTTTACATTCCAATAAAAAATAATCTGTCTGAAAGGGTGGGTCAGTTTGCCTCTTCGTTTATTTTAAAGGAAAAAATAAAATAATGGGTCTCTATTCAATATCATTCTCTTGATTCTATGGGATCAAATGACAAATTCGAGTTCTTTACTTTTTTAGAGTTAGCGTACTCTAATGGTTATCTGCTGAGCTTAATTTGAATGCTTATCTTTAAATTTTCACAACCTTTACTATGAAAGTTTGACTCAATATCATATTTAATAGACAGCACGCATCCGAATCTATTATAGTACTTAATTATTATTCTGAATATGATCAAATTTACCTCCGATATTTTTTTTCAAAAACTAGGACAAATAAAAAATTACTAAAGTCTTACATTCTATAGGTATTTAGTTACATTAAAAAAAATGTACACTTTCCATTGTAAGCTATATTATAATATAAACTTTTTGTAATTTTTTTCACAGACTTATGTCCACTCAGGTTAAGTCAACTGCTATTGCTAATTTGCCCTTTTTTGTTTTATTAAAAAAATGTATATTTATCAAAATTTCCGTACTGGTACAAAAAAATCGTGTGTAGATTTATGAATTACAATTAGATGACACATTAGATTTCTTATTAAAGTGCAATTATCCTATAATTCTAAGGAAAATCGTAAGATTTTGTACCTGGAAATGATTGTTTAATCAACTCTTCCACTTTGATTTCCGCATAAGTACGTGGCTAATAAGGTGCTCTATGTATTTATAATTAATAGGCCAGTTTATTATGTAAAGTTTCCTTTCCGATTATTATAAAAACACCTTTTGTAAGGAGGCGCCAGGCTTGCATACCAGGTATCCTGGCGTTTATGCAAGCTGGCCAAAGGACATCGCAAAGGTCTATCCTATGAGTAATCACTGAGCGCTGTATCACTTAGGTATTCTACAGATTATTCCTGACGACATTCATACTACGACTAACCAACACGCTCCGAATAAAACGAGTATTAAAATGATTTAGTAAAGTGAGTTATACTTATTCGCTAATATTAATAAAAGCTATATATAATATATAAAAGCTATATAAGCTTATAATTCACTCGCTGAACCTTGCGCGCGCTGCTACGCCCGTTACGTTTCCCTAACCGCCCCTAACTTTCCCTACACTATCACTCTACCTTACACCTAACTTTATCTATACCTTACTACAAAATTTAATTAAACCTACCAATACGATAATAATCCCATTATAAACGTCCCACTTTTTACGTGTTCAATTAAATATTTAGATTTAGCGCTTGTTATAATTTAGGTATGTGGACTACAGACAACCGGCCCGATACCTACTTAAACTACAATAGCTGTATAATGAATGTCTTAGAATTCGTAATGATGAATGATCGTGTACTACATCTATGAATTTATCTATTCACTTTCAATACGAATATCAATTCGTGCGAAGAAATCCTTTTTACGATACCGTTTCAAAACGGAAAGTCCGTCCATACGCGGCAAAATGTTAAGCTTGACTAGCGTTGTTGGCGGCAGCGACAACAGAAAGTGTATGAAAACACAAAGCGTGCATTGTTCGTGCACAAACATTGACCGCATACGGCCAAAAAACCCACCGCATTATTTATGTGTATACCGAGAATCCATCAAAAATATGCGAGAGTGAGACGCGGTGTCAGGAAAAGTATAACTTTGAGGATTACTTAACTTTTCTCAGCCTTAAAGTGTAAATTTTGATTTGAATCCAGTGAGGGAGCTATGAGAATTATATGGGACATAGGAGAATTATAGCATTTGTATAAAAGGGTAAGTAATTTAGAATTATGCATAATTATCAATCATTTTTAATTATTACCGTAAATAGAGGTAAAGTGGAATTAAATCAATTACTTTAACTTTAACATAGAAAACAAGTTACCAACAACGGCTATACGCACTTGGTTTTACTTATATTCGTCACTAATCAATTGAATTATAAATAAATTACTTACTACAACAGAACTATAATAACTTTTTTTTGTGTTTGAAATACGTAGATCTATTTTCAATATTGAGTGCAATCACCGACACGAAAGATAATACATTTATCTGTCATACAAATATGTCCGCTTTTATCGGGAATTTATAATGGGACTTAATTGCGGTACTTAAAAACCTGGGACAAAATTAAGTGAACTTGAAAATTATACTATAATGCCTGAATTAAAGGAGTAGCAATGTTTCGGGTGTGTTTATTCATCATTACTGAAGCTGGCGGGTCACTATTTCGTCATATAGCACAACAGCGACTAAGGAGTCTTAAGTAGTAATCTATAGTAGCAACGATTTACAACAGTACCTAAAAAATGTATATGTATATATAACCAGCTTATATGTGATGTGTTGAGTGTCGGACGCAGCATAAAGTGACAAGCTTCGTATGACTGTACCTGGCCTTTCACGATGTTTCACATTTAACAGGCTATATGAAAGCGCACACGTAATGTGTCTTAGTAAACAACTTAGTAGTAGACTTAGTAAACAAGAGTCTGAGATAATTGAAAATATTCCAATAATATTTTCTTTCTATCTCATTCAATCGCACGCTAAATCCTTAAGATGTACCTATATATTTGCCTCTGTTTATCGTCGCTTTTTTATTTTATCTAGTTTCAAATCACAGTGGTACTAAAAAAAATTCACTTAAAATTTTAAACACCTACCAAGTAAAATCACCTTAACTATGTTGTCAAGACTCTGAAGTAGGTAAATAAAGGAAACTTAACCTTCTCATCGTCTTATCCGTCGGAATTTTGAATTATTTCCGTCTGAACGCTTTCGAAGGACGAGCTAGAGAAACGAGCGAGAAAAATGTCCACCTATAAGACTTAATTTTTCTGACCTTATTTTGGTCATAATGGGATGGCCCAAAATTCTCACCACAGTTTCAATATAAACGACAAAATGCAGCGCCCTAGCTTGCTTATGGTCGCTAAGCTATATTAAGGCAAATATTTTAATGTTTTGGTCGTATTGAGATAACTTAGAATATTGATCCTAATCCTATCCCGCAGACAAGTGAGTCAAATAATGACAATATTATTGGTGTATATTATTTTCCTCCCACACTGCCTTACTCCAGCGCACATGACTGATAATATTTCAGTGTAATGCCCTGATAAGTATCTGTGAAATAATTTAACTTGATTTCCTTCCTATGTCCAATACCCCGTAACAAATTATCAAAACCCGCTTCATTTTTTATTTTAATGCGTCTAAGATGTTTATGATATTACAGATGTCGCTACATAGCAGAAGACATCTTTAATTCACTATCAAGTGGTACATTTCGCCAATTTGCTAATTGGATATCTATTAAACAAGGTATTAAATGCCATAAGTCGTGAACAGGAAAATCAGTTATTTTTCTCTATCGGAGTTTCCAATACTTCTAAATATTGTTAGATTATTGGTATTCCCCGTCTCTTATCTACGTTATAATGTCGCAAAATTGCATCGTATTGATCTTCCCGTTTAATGCCCGCATCTTTAGTCAACGTCATTTTTTTTTCCTTAGATAAGTATCTGAGTGTACATTTATTTTAAACCCAGACACGTCCTCGCAAGGGTCAAGAAATCTACTGATAAAAATAAATGACGCAGTAAAATGCGTCAAAAACATGTCGATTTAATAAAGTCTAATTCGAAGGCACTCACCGCTATAATACTAGTACGCTGTACTTGCTAAAGACGTAAAAGTGTGTCTATTTGATAGTCACCATCTTGGCGCTGTTTATTGCGGTGAATTTTAGTGAACTCCCGAGGAACTAACGATAGAGATAATACGTAATATTATGACACAGAAATCGGCAAAATAGTAAAAATATTTCCCATCAAAGCGTTTTACTTGTTATGTCAAGGTGTGTCTGTTCAGGGAGCTAAAACGCAATCGCAAATCAAAAAACACTCTAGCTTACCTACATTACCGTTCCGTTAAATGTACTAAACTTCTATGGGTTTACTAACGGACATTGCGGGGTTCCATCATGTACCTTCTAGTGCCATCATCATTTTAACAATATATTTTTCTTTTATTTTGATATACTACAATTACAGTGTGCACTTTGACATTAAATGAAGTAAGCTTACAAGTAAATAGTCCTCGTTTATTAAAAAACAAAATATATTATAATAATTGAGGCTAAAAAGTCAATTCTTGCTAATCTGTCATGGAAACAATACGAGTTCGAACTCATTGCAGAGAAATTGTGCTCATAAAAGCATTTTACATTCAATATCAACTTTTCTCCACTTTTGAATATACTAGGCTCGATGTATTAAACGAAAACCATAATAATACTTATGATATGGAGCACAATCACACGATTTATTGTTGTTTGACGTTCTTGAAGAGCTAACATTACAGCGAAGGGAACTCCGACGTGAAACGCACAAGATAGCCTTTTTAATTTTTTTTAATTTTGTAAGTCGGAATGAATTTAAATTTTATTGTCAAGATAGTACCATAGACAAAACTGCAAGTCCATATCAAAGGAAGCAAGCCGCTATCTTTCAGTGGATTGACAGTTTGTTCGTTATGTCCTAACTATAACCTCATGTTTAAAAACTTTAATTTTTTTTTTGGAATAAAAAACTGTTTTAGTATTTTTTGATAAAGAGTACTAAGGATACTAATAAAAAGGTAAGTATTGTTTGTAGTCATTGTTAATTTTCTTTTATAATAAAAAGATATTTTTCCCGGGGAAAGTCATTATAAAGGACCACCAAAAGGTACTAAACTTATTAATTGTTTTTGCGACATGGCAGAGTAATTTGTCACTTTGGATATTTTTTAATTTTTAGTAGTACAACACTGGGACTTTTTAAAACTAAGGTGGAAAAGGAGCTTTTTAAATCTAAAGTAAAAAGCAATTGGTTATATTCCTAGTATATAACCAACAATTTCTGTTATGTTATTAAATAAAAGGAATACAATGAATAAATAACAATAAAGTTAGATTTATATGTCCCTACTAAATTAGTAATATTTTGATAAGGTTATTTATTTACATGCATTACGTCTATAAGTTAAAGTACAAATTCAAACTGCGCTGATATTACATATACTTCATTGTTTAAGATTTTGTCAATTAATAAAACAAATCCTAATACTTTCTATTTTCCTTTCCGACAAGCAAGAAAGCACACTCCCTTGCATCCTACTACAAGCGGCCAACAATTTGTACGCTTCTAGTCGTTCAAAAATTGCGACTCATCACTATTATTTTGAATATCATTATCGATAAATTAATTCATTGCCCTTTCGTAATAAAGCTTAAAAAACTAAAAGCACACTTTTATCGTTAGCCCTGAAAATGAGAACTTAACTACTACGGTCAATGACAACATCTTCAAATACCGAAGTCTTTTGTAATATTTTCATAAATCAAGATTTAACACTAATAATTTCTTAATCTAAAAAACAATCCTAATCGATACAATGAATATCATTTAAATGACAAACAATGACACGAAATAACAAAATTCAGATGCAGCCCGCGCCTCAACTGGATTAAAGAAATGGGGTCGCATGATCGATGCCACGCGACGTCAGCGATCTTCGTCGCCGCTACCTGTGTAACAGCCTTAACAACAACACCAAATATAATGTATGAAATACGCGAAATCTATCAAATGATAACAGTAATTGACTGCAATTAATTATTAAATGATTGAAGAGTTTGGACTTCTGTCCACCGCATGTCCCTCATGATTGTATCATCGGATTCTCGTTATGAAGTTCAAACTTTCGTTTTGATGGATTAGTTAATTATTAATTATAATCACCTCCTATTATTAACTCCATCGTCCTTAATCGACTGTTAGACGAGGCATTAAGTCCCTATGGAAAAATATGTTTTTAGGTATTTCAAGAAATATTTTTTTTTTTTTTTATATTTTCACGCGATTAATGTCGCAGTTTTAGATGAATCAGTTCAATAACAGTAGAAATAGCTTTCCCAAGATTTGAAACAAGCACGAAAAATAGTGTAACGGACGAACTAACGCAGTCAAACAAACTAAAACCGTTTAAATATATATATCGTATGGCATTCTTATTCTTTAATAAATTATTGAACAGATTTTGATTTAGTAATTTGGTTCTAAAGATGATTTTATCGACAGTGTTCTTACCGAGAGATAGTAATAATCAAAAAACCATTGACAGTAATAAATTTTATTCAGTTAAAGTAAATACACTGAATCATTAAAAAATAAAATTATAAATGAAATTATGCTACCATTACATGCAGTTGAGTACAAATTAAACAGATCATAACTAGTCTTCCACATTTTTATATCGAGTTATAATTAATAAACTCTTTAAGTTTTTTCAGATATATTTCATGTAAATAAAGTTCGTTAGATTAATATGTAACAATTCAATCTCTTTAATAAGGCACCTTAATCGTAATAAATAATATTATGCTTTATTATGTAAACAAAAATTTACTTGTACTTGAAGGAATGCTTGAAGGTTGTCTTCATAATCAAACTCATATTCAGTAACTAAATTATAGTAACTCTTGAGAGAATGATG
>DWPA01006747.1:0-10794 GCA_018251375.1 Calpodes ethlius
AAATCCGGCCCCACCCGTCACCTGCAGACAAGAAAACTTTATTACAATCTATAAAGTAAGCGCATTCGCTTCGTTAGTGAAGACTATGCTTAAGTAGGGTCAAAAAAATATTTAAGCGGGATTATTTTTACTATTAATTGTCTTTTTTTTGTGAATAAATTGAAATAAAACAATCACAAAACATTACCCCAAGATTACTCAGAAAATGTTAGAGATAACTACAAAGAAAAACAAATAAAAATAATAAAAAGCTTTCTCAAACAACTCCCATGTACAGACATAATTGTAAATTTTACAGAGTACTGTACCCAATAGTACTAGCTAATGTTGATGAATGAACAAATAAGCAAACCAAAAATAAAATACACAAAGGATATAAGAAACAGATTTGACATTTTATTGGGAGAATATGTTGTCAGTATCCTAACAAATAATAAAACGTAACTTATTGGATCCTTGAATCTGGATTGTAAAATAGTAACATCTCAACAAAACAATTACATCTAACTGTGTGAACATGACTTCATACAGTCGACTTGTTAAGAATTCATACAATTTTCATGCAATATCACTCCCACTTACAAACCTTTAATTACTTTGCTTCTGACCATCATTCATTAAAAGATACTCAATACATACATAATTTAAATACAAAGGTTTTACAAATTTCATTTTCCCTTTTATTATTATGGATGTTGGTTTTTCTAGTGGTTTTATAAATTAGTAACATACTTATTTGATAAAAGCAGTTGCCACTGCTCAAAGGTTGCCTCTTGTTCTAAAATATTTAAATATCTAAAAAAATGTCAACAAATATGTATTCTTTACTTCTTTTTTATTCTATTCTGTGAGAAGATTCATTTTCCGTAATGAAAGTTTCCTAATTTTGACTAATGTTATTTGTAAATTAAAAATGTGAAGAGAAAAACCTATTTAAATGTTTTGACTGTGATTATTACATGCGCTATAAGAATCTGAGATTTGGTATGGAAAACAAAAGATTTAATTTTTTTATTATTATTAAAAATATATAGAGCATTTACAAATGTTATCATAACTTGATCAATAATGTATCAATAACAATTTGAATTATAGTCTAATTTGGATTGTAGATTGGTTCTCTATTTAGTTATAAAAATGTGAAGTATTGTCTAAATCTGTGTTTTCCACACATGAAACAGCAATCATATATTCTAAATAAATAATTATGATTTATCTATAACAACAGATATCTACATAGAAATTGTAAAGAAAATGTTCCATATACCAATTCGGGCCATTTTATTATTGTAAAGATAAAGATGTATGGCAGTAAACATGTACGATTTGTAGATATAAATAATTTGATAATATTATCACGTTTTATTAATACTTAACAATAATTGCTTGTTTAGTATGACATTAGAAAAATCATTTAGTTTATCAATATGGTCTATGATATGCCCCATTAGTAATAATAGATAAATTTTGCTATAAAGACACAGCTACTTGAGGCTTTTTTAAACTTGTCTCTGACCTGATTTGGGAAACTAATATGCTTCTTTGCATACTTTCTACAAGATTGGATTTGACTTACTTTAACACAGTTTAAAGTGTGAGATTCACTTATTTCTCTATAACCATTCTGACTGAAATTCCTCCCTATCCACCAATGGATACCGAGCATAACAAGGTAATTTATTTGTAGCAGGAACTAGTATTGGAGTGAGTACTATCTCCTGAAGAGTTTTTAGTTCATGTAGGAAGATGGATGTGTCTTTGAAAACCGTAGCTTACAGAGTCTACTACCCAGCCAGTAAGGACACGAGATACGCCTGGAAACTTTTCTAAAAGATTAACATGCTGGATGTTGTGGAAGGCAATTAAGATTTTGAGGGATAATTTAAGGGTGAATCTCGCTTTATATGGTGGGCATATAATAAAAGATTTAGAGACAATATTTATAACTTTCCTGGAGACATGATTTACCAAGGATAATATTAGATATATTTAGCCATATCAATATGGTTATGCAATATAAATTATACAAGTGTATCAATTATACAGGAATAGCTTGTATAATAAAATCAAATTAAAGTTAATTGTTCATGCCATAAACATGAAATGAGTTTGTAATCTCCTAGAATGGCATAATCTTTATTATTCACTTTAAAGACAGATAAGTAAGTTTCTTGACTGTATTAGACTATGATTTTAAACAACCTTTTGTGACACAGTTAGTTTCCATCATTGTAAAGTGTCAAATAACTTGTAGGATATAATGTTATGTTCTTGACATCTGATAATGCTATGATTTCTTGTGTAGTAACTACTACATTACAATACTACACTAAGTTGACAGTCATAAAACACAATACTCGAGAAGAAAGATACAAGTATCTGTTCCGTAAATAAATTAAAGCAGTGATAATTTACTTAGCTAACAGGATGTCTGCATGGTCATATTATTATTACTAAACCACTGCAACCAAATGTGGTGTATTATAGCTAGATCTAATATTATTATATCTGATCAGATTGGTGACTTAGGCTAACAATTGAAATGAACCATAGAAAGTTATTGGAGATCTCTGACTTATTCAGGTGTTTGATACAATGGCTGCCTAATGTAATACTTCTACTATAAGAGATTACCATACACACATCTCTATGTAGTATGTACTATGTATGTAGGTAATTGTTTTCTCTGCTTCCCTGCAGAAACTGGATACAGCTGTATTGATGAGACCAATGGTGTGTAAGTTTGTTAAGCCTAAGTTTTCCATCAAAACCAATATCAGAATATTTATGCTGAATATGCATTCAAATCAAAAACATCAGTGTAGAAAAAAGAAAAATTAATATATACCAGGATGCGCTTCCTTTCTTTATAGCCGAGATATTTCACATCTGGATATTTTTGAGGTATCCTTCCTTCGAGGATAGCTATTTTCTTCTCCAGTTGTTCTATTTTAGTCTTTGCGTCTTTTAATTCTTGTTTCACACTGTCATCATTGCGCGACTCCATTATTAACTTTTCCCTATTAACATAGTCCTCAATCTTTGGTATTTGATTGAAGTCTCTATGGACTATGCCCTCGAAATCCACATCTTTTCTTTGGTGATTTATGTCTTCTCTGCTATTGTTTCCTTTATTTTCCCTGAGAGTAAGAAGTAAAAGAACCACTGAAAAATAAAAATTAATTTGAAATAGATTATGCAGGTAATTACAATAAATCAATATAGTCAAATATTAATAACAATAATAACACAATATGGTAGTGTTTTTATAATTATGGTAGGTACCGGAAAATATACGAATATTATGCACATTTAGCCAGTAAATAAGACAGGTTTGCGTACTTACGTATAGCCAAAATACAAAATAGGGTCACAGTTTTCCTAAATTTTACGCATTGTCTTATCATGTCTGATAGCCGCAAATATTATTTCTGTTACATGTCGTAGTAGTAAATAATCTATAACTGGCAATAAATGGCACTAAGAAAATAAAAACCGTTTTCTCAAATTTTTTACATTAATAATCAAAAATGCCTACTATCAGCAATCGTTTGAAACATTGCTGCACAACTCTGCACAAGTTAGTTACTGTTTTTTTATATGTAAATGAAAATAACGTAATGAAATATGCGGTTGACATTTGTTTGACTGGGTGACATTACTCCTACAACTGATATTGACATTGACATGCTGACAATCAAGTACAGTATTATGTTAATAAAATAGTAAAGTTAATTATGAAAAAAAAATTACACTTCAAAATAATATTAAATTCAAGTGTATTTCCTCGTGTTTTTTTATTTTTATATGGATGAATGAAATGCAAAAAGTAATGTCATAATAATCTGTAGTAATGTGGAGCCGAAAGAGTACAAATCTTGGTCGTAAAATCGATAAATAAAAAGTTACACTGTTTGAGCCTTTGAGGGCGTAGACAACCAAGTTTTTGATAACTATACAATTTAATAATGATAACATTTTTCTGCAACAATTTTGCTGTACATTGTGTAAAAGTGAACGTGAACCGTAAAAAGTTTTGTTTAATCTGCAGGGAGGGCTGCCCACCAGCTAAAATAAAACACATTAAATATACCGATATTTATTACAATAAATACACCAGTGAAAATTGTACCCAAATTGGTTAAGCTGTAAAGAGGAACAAATATACAGACAAATAGACAAAAAATCTAAAAATAATTGTTGTCTATTGCGTTATTGAAGAGTCCAATCATAGATTTCCTCGAATAAAATCTGTGATCAAAATCACCATGACTGATCAGTAACAGTTTTATTATTTTCATGTAGGGACCGAGGAATGGGTAGGCGGCGAAGTTGAAAAATTACACAAATATTTTGTCAACACTAGATACTATTTTACTCTCGGTGTTGTTAGGGTATTCTAAAAGGAAATAGAAGCCGACACACTTGCTTGATTGTGAGGCGTCGCGTAAGAATTATTCTATGAATATTTTTTAAGTAATACCTATTATTACTCTTATTATTGTCATTTTGTGTAGCTTGAGTAATGACCACGAAACCACCTCCATGTTTGAGTCAGCTGGCGAATACACTGGGCGGGAGTCGAAAAGCTTGTGATTTCTTTCTTCTGTTACTAGTAGTCTTAACATATTACGCGACATTGTTAGAATACATGAATCTTTCGACATCAAAATAACTTTGGCTTACATTGTTTTACTCATAATAACGTAAATTGTTTTAATTACGTAACATTTTAGGAAACCATGTTTCTTCTAAACCATTGTTGTCTTTAGACTTTGGTTCCGATTACACAAACTTTATATAATATATATATGTAAAGTTGAATCCCGACTAACGCGAATTCGACTTATAGGGCTATCTTTTGGTCCCACCTAACGCGTAAATCCGGAGTTTACAGTATTGCTTAAAAACCATTATAAAAAAACACACTGCACTGTTTGTACATAATGTACCTACTTAAATTTGCGTGAAACGTTCATTAACCTAAATAGAATAAGGTATCCACTATCTGTTTATCAGAATTATAAATGATCTGTATGTTGACTCATAAAACCAAGTCATTAGCGAAGATTATTGTTGTAAAACAAGGTACACTAATTAGTTTTGTTAAATGTTATTTATTTTAAGATTTATAAATACTTTAAACCAAGGCCGACGAAGTATTGACGTCCTTTCTGGTGTAGTCTATGCCTATAACCGATGATCACAATTTACCCTCAGGAGACTCGTTTGGTTTTCAAGGCATTTACTGGACTATATCACAATGAGGCTTTTAAGTGGTACAGATTTAGAAAAGTCTTACAAAAACTAACACACCGAAGATTAAAGTCATCCACGCTTTCTGGTAGAAGGCACTAGAATACGAATCGCAGGTACGCATGCTGATTGGAATATCAGGTTGATCAGCAAACAATCCATCAATTCCAGTTTGTATAAACATTCTCAATTCACCATCATAGTCACCGATTCCAGACATTGAAGAATTTTCACTGCGGAATTCCAATGGAAGGAATGGATTTTCAGCTCTGAAAGTGTAAGGGTGCACCAGTAAACCAAATTCGTGAGCATCACGCACAAAAGTTGTCGGAGCAGTCAGCCTGTCGTTTTGGTCTCGCGGAATAATGTAACCCTTTTCTGGTCCAACAGCATGTGCATAACTTGCAATTTCTTCAAGACCTGTTCGGGTGGCCATATCACCGTAAGTTAGGCCTGTGCCCAAAACAACTTGATCATATGGCTGAGCAGTAAAACCTCCGAACAATTGAATTAATCGCAGATTAGTCATTTGTTTTAGCTCTTTCAAGTTAGAAACTTCAAAGGATTGGATAAACGCGGGATCATCTACATTTTTGTAACCATTGCTGTGAAAGATGTCCACCACTGGCCGTTCCATAGCTAGTCCTATACTTTGGAAGTAAGTTCCCTGCTTAAGCTCCGGATAAATGCCTATTTTCCGTTTCTCACTAATTTCCATAGCTTTCACTAGATTAATGATTTCCTGGAATGTTGGAATGTCAAAAGCTTCGTCCATGCGGGCGTTGCCAGGTCGAATGCTGGGAATTCGTTCTACAGCTCTTAAAGTTTTCAATTCCTCAAGTGTGAAATCCTCAGTGAACCATCCACTTACTTGTCTCCCGTCAATAGTTTTGTTGCTGTACCGATCGGCAAATTGTGGTTTACTAGCGACATCAGTTGACAAAGTTAACTCGTTTTCGTGTCTCGCTACTAAATGTCCATCCTTGGTCATTACAAGATCTGGTTCTACGTAATCACTTCCCATTGTTATAGCGAGAGCATATGCACCAAGGGTATGTTCTGGTACGTAACCACTTGCTCCTCGATGAGCGATGACAAGGGGTTTGCAGCTGTCTGGATTCCATCTTAATGGAGTTTGTGATGCAGAAACTAATGTTGAAACGACACCGAAAGTGACTGACAATATAAACCAAATTTTACACGTGCCCATTGTACTGTTGAAACTTAAATGGCGAATCGTGATAGATAATATAGTTATTATCTCATTACATTTTACAACTTCTAAATTATCTCTAGCTTCATGATACCTTCCGCTTTTTATTTTTACTTATCAGATTAAATTAAACTAACAGTTATAAATTACTTACTTCGATGACAGTATATTACGGGATCAGTAAGATTATTTCGAGTCGTGGCAAGTAAATTATGTAAATATTTTTTTATAATATTTGCAGAACGGGTATGACTGATACGAGTATTATATGCTGCAAGATCTGGTGGGTTTGATGCAGCCGTATGTCACGTGGGATCTTGGTGGCGCCATCAATTAAGCAAGGGTAGATCTTCCATTAGGCGAGGGGTATAGGGGAACGGCCGTAATCGAGTTTTTCATTAGAAAACTTTGATAGCGTGATCCAGGTCTAACGTGACGTAATATGTACGTGTATGTGTCCACGGAAAACAAAGTCCCGAAGTTTCGAGAACATAATATCAAGGTCTTAAAAGAAACGGGGTGTGTGAACTTTTCTAACCACATCCGTATGGACTACGTAGGATGGATTGGGATGCGTTGCCTTCGTTTGCATTAGATAATACAGTTGGAAACGTTATAATATTCGTAGACCAAAGTACACCGTGGACTGTTGCACTCCGAAGAATGAAATCCATCTTCACAGACTAATATAGTGCAATATGCCCACAAATAAGTACACACTTACGTACTCATAGATCCACATATCCTATGTTATGGACATATATTGACAGACTAGTTACACTCGATAAAAAAAACTCAAGACCTATGAAAAAATAATTATCTACGACAATATACATTTAAAATATCAGCCAAGAATACCAGGAGATCCTATCCTTGGTAAGCAGACTCACTATAAATTTTAATCTAAGGTAAAAGTTGGGTTGGAGGTTAAACTCCACTTTCATATTATATTGTTTGTATGAACAATATATTATTTAACAGATTTGAGCTGGTAAATAAAATAATGTTTGTCCGATTTTACGAATTTGGAACTCTGGTGGCATAGTTTTAAGCTAATGGCCTAATTCCTAAGTTCCAAGTTACAACTTATGCTTCGTGCTTAGATATCGTAATAAGAGTATTTAAAAAATATAATTATTTAAGCCAAGAGGTATTTCTTTGTATTAAACGTTTATAGAGTTCAAAAATGAGTACGAGGATAAAGGGATTGTCGGGAGTAAAATAAGGGGCTGCATCAGAACATATTTAAAAATTTACTTATTTAAAAAAAAATTACATATTTTTTTTGCAGCAATAGAACCACTTTGATTGTTGACTAGTTTATTTTATTCATAAACTATATTATTAAAAAAAAATCAATACTTAAAATATTCAGCTCGGAATAAAACATGCAAAACTTATATAAAAACTATTTTTTACTTTTATACCACAACACGACACAATTTGAGAAAATTTGATCTGAAGTTGATTACGAACTTAACATTAATAAATTGATCATTATTATTATGTATTTACTGTTAATTCGAACACGGGCCTTTTAAACTTACAGCTATGTTTGGCTGATCTGAAAATAATCCATCAATTCCAGCTTCTAAGTAGACTGCTATTTCCCCTTTTAAATTACCAATGGCTGCTTCAGAAGGATCAGAACTTTGAAATTCTTCAGGTAAGAATGAATTTTCTGCGCGGAATGTATACGGATGCACTTTAAGACCTACTGCATGAGCATCTGTTACGAAGCTAGTAACGTTACCGAGTGTATTGTCATCATTTCTGGGTATAATATAGGATTTGTCTGGCCCTACTGCATTAGCATACTTCGCAACTTCAGCAAGTCCTTCAGGTGTGGCCATATCACCATAAGTAAGGTTAGTTCCTAGAACAAGTTGATCAAAAGGTTGAGCAAGTATGTCGTCATACAATTGCAGCAGTCGAAGATTGGTAATTTTATTAAGTTCCTTCAAATTATTTACTTCAAATGACTGTATATACACGGGAGCTGCAGCATCGCGATATTTATTTCTATGGAAAGTGTTCACAACAATATCTTCCATCGGTAATCCTAAATTCCGGAAGTATGTGCTATGTTTTATTTCAGGGTAAATACCAATAATTCTGTTTTGACTTAGTTCTAAACTTTTCACTAAGTCTATAATTTCTTGGAACGTCGGTACTTGGAATGATCCATCCATACGAGCATTACCAGGTCGAATGAGCGGGATACGTTCAATCGCTCTTAAAGTTTTAATTTCAGCTAAAGTAAAATCTTCAGTAAACCAGCCAGTTACTTCTTTGCCATCAATATTTTTTGTGGTATGACGATCAGCAAATTCTGTGTGCTTATTGACGTCGGTAGTCAATCCTAATTCGTTGTCGTGTCTCGCAATTAATTTTCCATCTTTGGTCATAACGAGATCTGGTTCAACGTAGTCAGCACCCATCGTGATAGCCAGTGCATAGGATCCAAGGGTATGTTCAGGGACGTAGCCACTCGCTCCACGATGGCCTATCACTGTTGGCGAACAACTATCAGGACCAGGTTTGTAGGCCGGCTTCTTGTTAGCGACAGCTGATGGTGGTATCGCATAAACATCACTGATAATGCTAGTTGCTATCAGCAAGCAAGCGATGTAATATCTTAAAACGTTCATGTTTACCTGTCGAAATAAATGTTTCATTCATTAATAAAAAATAATAGTTTGAATAACTAAAAACACTTTTCAAAAACAGCAAAATAGTAGTAATTCACCATTGAGTTCACTCGTCTGGAGCCATTCCTAAGTAAATAATCAGATCCTACTTGTCATAAAGATGCATTGTTATCGGCTCTAAAGCAGAGTGTCAATTCAATTTAATAGGATAAGAGGCAGTTGTTCTTGTATAGCTTGTTAGGTTTGACCCAAATATACTAATAATAAGCATAGCAAGTTAAATAAAAGCTTTTAAAATATTTATTTATAAATGACGAATAAAACCCAAAGACTCCTTTCTTTTATGAATCGTGCAAATAGATGAATATAAGAAAAACAACGTTAAAATTATCTAAAATAAAATACAGAACCAAGTAATGCTATTTACATTACACGTTTTCTTTTATCATAGTCACCTTTAAATCTTTTTAAGTTTTATAGAACAGTGTAGGCGTGTGTGACATTGTGATATAGCTAGATTTAACCGTCTTTTTATGTATGTACATATGTAACTCGTAACTCGACCTCGAAACAGTTTTTTGAAACGTTAATCGCATTATCATAGTAACCTAACCGCACTAATTGTTATAGGTACTTTTTATCGGGCGTTTTATAGCCCACATAGTAAATAGCTTTCTATCAGTCAAAATTACAACAAATTCTCTGCAATAGTTTTTGGGATTACCGCCATCGAAATGACACTGTTTTACGTATGTAGTTATATATATGTATGTGTATTGGTACGTAATTTGGTAATAAATGGGCAGTGCAGCCTACGTCTTAGATAAAGACTAAATAAATAATTCTCTAAATCACTATTTAAGACTAAAATATAATGAGTTACATTCTTCGATGATAAATTAAAATCATATACACTGCTTTGCGAATTGCGTAATCTTAAAGAGTACAGAATCGGACCGGTGACTAGAAAGTGTGTCATGTATTTAAATAAAAATATAAATTTTACCTTTGCAGCTCAGCATCCAAATTCCGACTGTAATAGAGTTAAAATCTCGAAGCGGACACTTGAAAACACTGCTAAGAGCAATAATGTACAGATAAATTCACAATTGTTTATATTTAAAACAAGACATTGAGGCACTACCTACTTCCTTGAAGCACAAAACCAGAATAGTTGGAGGAGGAAGGAAAATAAATAATTAGCTGTTGATGGTTGAATGCATACTACTCTGGCTTATATAAACGTATAGATGCCACAATATTCAATACATTTGCTTCTTTTACAAATTTCATGGCTAAATTATACATTATTGTTTAGAATTTGTCATTGTTATAAGGTCGCGTATCTTATGCTGGGAAACAATAAGAAACAACACTGCTCTGTACCCACAACTATGTTCGCTCGCGTGTTTCTATGTTTATGAAATAATATATTAATAAAGAATAGACGAACAAAGTAAAAAAAAAATTGTTGTTCATATGACAAAGTGAAATAGATAAACAAGATATCTTATGAACATATTATTGGGTATTATTAGTTGGATGTTCATAATGATAAAATTAGTTAAATATTATTTTACTGAAAAATATCTTTGAACAATTAAGTTATTATTAGTCTACTTTGCAACAATCCGCGATTACAATGTATGACGGTATATAATTTAAGATATGCGT
>DWPA01006748.1:0-10793 GCA_018251375.1 Calpodes ethlius
ACTACGTACTGTTTGTTCTCCGCAATAATGGACTCAATAATGGATGATTGGACCGCGTGTTACTTCATTGTAGTCGTTCACACAAGTTTGATCGATGGAATCAATTAATGCTTTACGTGTGCGAAAAAAGTGCTCAAACGTTTTACGATCGCAATACAATTTATTTAACTAGTATTACGGTTTACGCGTAGCCAAAAGCTTTTATTTTCCACGTATCCATTAAACAATTTACATAGCGAGAATAATACAACTGTAATTTAACCGTACAAAGGTTCTTTAACAGAGTCTGGGAATATATAGAAATGCTAAACTTAAAATGTTGTAGTTTTAACAGCTGTATATGTTACGTTAAGTTAACTGTATTCAAAAATGTACCATGAAAATTAAATAATGGCAGCGAATTCCCATTAAGAAGCATTACCGACAAGTTTATATTGGTCAGAACTATTTCTGACGTTATTCGTTTATTACTACATGACAGTATGGTGTATTTCCCCGGTTGATTAGATAATAATGTGTTTTGATTAAAGTGAAGTGAAATAATTCATTTATCTAAGTAGGTTTTTAAAAATGTTTCGAAACTGAAACCACTCTATCATTTAAACAAATTCTTACCGTGAGTCGTCCCGGGAGAAGAAACGGCAAGCATCTACTGAGGTATTTTTCCCTACTCACAGGTACAGCACTTAACTACTAATGGCAATGTACGAAGCTCATGCCCAAGCAAAGATATCTTTAAAGTCGTATAATTTAAACGAGCAATTCTCGTGTATATATACATATGTAATACGAACCACATCCGTAAAAAAATTTAGTGATATGAACCACTGAAACGATTAAATGAGATTTATTTTCAGAAATATTCTTTGTAGACAGTACCATCTGTCATTTCTAGAATATTTTAGACAATTGAGTTAGTTTATTTAGTTATCTATAAACTCAGCTTTAAGCTAATTGACTCTGCGTAGCGAGCTGATTCCGAGCGTAACTCGGTTTACCACGCTAGTAATTGTGTAGTTTGTAATATCCATTTTTCTTTTAGTAAACCTAGAAGAACTGTTTTGATAACATTTGTTTCCGAAACCTCATAACTATGACCACTAACCAATAGGTGATCAATCTGCTCATTCGTCGCCAATTAATAAATGTTTTAGTGGTAGTAGAAGATCGATAGGAATGGACGACAACAACACATTAATACCTCAAATAGTCCTCACAACAAAAGAAAAACAAAGTCCTCAATAAGCAGCAGTTCTGCAGCAAGATGCTCCAAGGCCAATTGGTGTACTAATTGAAAGGTGTCAGTTTTGCTCAATTTGCCATGGAACGGGACCATGCCCGATGTTAATTGGGCGTATTGTTCGTGTACAAAACAAACAGATTGTGCTCCCGGCGTTGTGTGCGCACGTGCGCATTTCAAAAGGCTTGCAAATGGCCGCTGCGCAAACGAGCTACAATCAGGTGCCAATTGCACAGATCAATTACAAGTGGTATGTGCGTGGGGTAAACACACGCCGGGTTCAGTAGCCTGTAGTTTTTATGTAAATACTCGATAAATAGACGAGATCTGAGAGTAAGTAATTACCCTCGCTCTTGGACATCAATTACACAAGGTGCACCAGCGATGCGTTCGTCAACCGAAAAAGTAAAAGAGAGTCAGGATTGTGTGGATTGGTCAAAACGTCGATTACACATAAGCTCTTATTTGTCTATAATGAGATGTATAATGTACAAGATCTAACCTGCATCATACCTTAAAAGGTTGACATAAACAATGCCAAAAATGTGTTCAAATTAAGTTTTGTAACTTAGTTATGTTTTTTTTCTGAAATCTATCAATGTAAACGTTGTTTAACCAGTAATTTGGCAGGAAACTGTAATTAAAGTTAAAGATTATTTCGATGATTTTGCAAATTGAGGAAAACGATGAAAAATAATTGAGGAAAGAGATTAATTACAAATTTCACAACTGCAGACGAGTTGACCGAGATTGACTGGAAATGGATATATAACGACATAAAAAACTTCCTAATTAGCACCATATAATTATATAACCAGCTACATCGAACATTACTCACCATCTTTCTGTAACGTGATATATGACACAATTCATCGGATTATTTGTTAAATCTTTTTACAGGACTCGCGTTAATTAGGTCATGTTAACAGAGTACACAGTTCGAATGTGTACACAGCTTTATTATACAGGCACGTTCATCAAAAGGCTCGAGAATTATTTGCCCATACACGTGCGTTCGTATTGGCTGTCGAGTTACAAAATGAAATTAATCTTAATACATAAAACTCTTCTCTCGTAATTCATCCATTAATGCTAAGTTAAAATGAGTAACGTCCCAATGTGGCAATCGATTCAATGAAAATCTTTAGATTTAACATCGAAAGTTTCAGATGTCTGTAAATTTCAATCTTTTGGAGGGAACATCGCACTTTACAAATAAGAATCTATGTGAAAGTGATAACCATAAATTATTATTTTTTCACATTTACGTTTCACTAAAAATTCCACGGTTTTAGAAATCTTATACTTAGAGCTTCAAAATTTGCCAGCACATTTGTTTTACTGCATAAACCTTCATTTACAAAGGAATTTCGGAAATGCCACCCTTAAAGAGATAAACAAGTCCATTATGATTTCATTTTAGAAATTAGTATTTGCTTTAAACTTCAAGTTAAAAATATAGATCTGTATCATTTTGGGTTTACAAATGAAATGGAAAAGAAATTCAATACTCTAATAAGCTTATTCCTTTCAACTTAATATATTTATTTATCTTATCCTGTACTTAAGCAGGTTTGGTTCCAAGCAGCTGTCATTAAACCATCCATACGATCAAAATCGACTTCAACATACGATTGATAGAACAACGATCTTGGCAAAGTTGATGCGTCTTAAAAATTAGACTTTACTTCCCTAAGCACTGATAAAGGTTCGAGAGTGAAGACCCGATGATCCAGTTACGTTATTCATCAGCAATTCCATCAAAACCTATTTCAACCCGCCACACGCCAGCTGGTCCTGGTCTAAAGTTTTAACTTGATGAAAAACCATTGGACACTCAATATACTAAAACAATTCCCTTCCGGCTAAATTGAGGCGAGCGGCGTTTTACTCAAACCTTTTTATTTTTTATTTTACCCGTTGTACACGCGCGTTGCAGTAATTTTCTTCTACATATTTTTATTTTAGTTCAAACAATATTTTTCGAAAAAAATTTAAATATTCTAAAAAGTTTGTAGTATCGATAAAGTTCCATTACCTATTGAAAGGGCGTCCATTATTAACTAATATCTAACTCACTCGTTATTTGGGCCGAGGGAAACCCTTTGTAAACCTACGTCTTGATACTCCGATAATAAGACCTGACCCTTGTTAGCAATTTCAATTGGTTATCTTTTATAGTATAATATATAAATAAAGCCCTCCCACGAAACAGCTTCTATGGACTTTTACTACACCCTGATATAGACAGACATGGAATTAAAATCAATATTTTGTGCCGCCCCAAAACTGCCAAAAACAAAATTTATACTGCCTGTTTGGCCGCCTTCACAACTATCATTACCATACGCATACAAATTTAATAATGAATAAGCATTTACATAAGAACCGAGCTGCAACCTTCAACATACGCATACGAATTTACATATAGTTTAATGAAATCTTTCGAAGCAAATCATACACAACAACACACGCTTTTGAAAGTTCAAAACTATTTAGGAATCCATTGAACCTTTCAAGGATTTCAATCGCTTGACCGATCAAGATAAAAATGTAGGTAAACAGGAAGACATTGATATAAAATTTAAATTGAATTCAATGTATCCAAGGCCTAGCATGATAAGTGAATGTTTGTATATCACTGTCGATATCCAGTCAGCGAAACAACGGGCAATCACGACCGGTCGTAAGTAGGTAAACCGGATACCTCCGATGGATAACTGTCTCCATAATGACAATGTTGTACTGTGCACATTCTGAATTTATCCAGTTTACTTCCATTGATTTTCGCATAATCAATAAGAGAACGAAAAAAACTTAAAATAACTCTTTTAAATTTTCGAAATGTTTGATCTCTGAATTAAACCACTGTATTGGATTACATACTCGAAAATGCTTTTCGTTTGAAAAATAAAGTGTAAAGGTTAGAATGTTCTGTATGAGTTTCGGCCGTAGGCTCAGAAAGTCAATAATAATGCGGATTCCCTCCTTCCGGTTTAGCCCGCAACACGTCTCCTATCTTTGACGTTTTCGAGCGATGATAACCCGTTACCAAAAGGTAGATTAAGTGCCCTTCGACGGAATTTTAAATACAAATATACGTATTGACGAGGAACCACATTTTTTACCTAACGTTTCCTTAACTTTGACAATGGAAAGTATACATAGGTACAGCATTTATCAGGATTTACTAATCCTAAATGTAGCTGATGAAGGCGAGGATATCTTATAGAACTCGATTACAGATCATCCCGGCATCTACCCGATCCTATCTACGTTACACACGCGCCATTTTACTCAATATCGCCTGCAATTCTTCACTGAGCGAAGGCATCCATTCATACCGTTATCGCGGACATGATTTCGACATTAGTAGAACACGCTGGCCCCGTCGTCCTGGTTCCGCCGGATATATTTCCGTGAGCGTCCGGGCGTATGAAGGCAAATGTTTTCCGGGTTCGAACAGTCGCTGTGAAAACTGCTGTCTATTTTCCAGATAGGCGACATAATTGACTAGAACTAGGTCATGTCGTACCTATACGGACTTTGTACACATTTTAATATGTGTTTAACAGGAAATGGGCGGAACGTTGCTACTTGTTTTATCGCGTTGACAATTCTGGGAATAACCAGCGCTCGTTGATTAAAGAATGCTCATTATAATTTTATTCTCGAAGAGAGATTCCCAGTAGCTCAGCTGTTAATTAAATGTAGAGAATAGAAATTAGTGTTGAATATAGGATTATAAATGTTTTTTTTAAATATGTAACAGATAAACTTTCATGAACGCCGTTAAACTGGTCAAATATATGGATCACCAATAAAAATGTAGACCCAGAAGACTTAAAAATATCCCAATGATTGGGGTATATATAGTTTTTTGTATAAACATTATATCTAAAACTTTTCACACCAGTCTCAATAAATAATATCATAGTTATTCATCCATCCATAATCGCACTGTTACAAAAGGCTGCAAAACTAAACACTATTTATTTTTTTATTTCCTGCATACAAAAAAAAATATAATAATGAAATATTTTAATTAAAAACTGTAACAATGTACCTACATTATTTCTAATGGTTATGGCATTATCGTAACTATTACAATACATTTCTTAATCGCAACAAGCTAGTATATTTGTAAGTTTATCTTATAAATCCCAAACAATTTACCGACCACAAACTAACCGACAGTAACACAAAAGTACTCTCTGCGAGCCGCTTTGTGCCAGTTAAATCTCGGCTTAATTCGAAAAATGCTACCCAGCGAGTTCTCAGTGGCGAAAGCTTACCGAGAGCCCTTGATAAACGCGGTTAAAGATACCAAAACATTCGTAATTATTGTTTATTCCTCGCAAAGCGCGACTCAGGCGCCGCTGGCGTCTAGCGATGCAAATTGGACCGTCCCAACTGCGAATTATGTTTTAAATTTCAATTAAAACGAGCAGTAAATTCGTGGAACAAGTGAAAAGGGTGGGAGGGGGTGAAATGGAAGGGTCCTAGAAATAAATGACGACGGAAGACGGGGCACGGACAATGGCCTGTAACTAGATTACTCCGCGCAATTAGCTTTCGGAAATGTTTTGTGGAAGATAAAACGACGACAACTTATATTTCGTACAGACTTTATCAACTAGCATTTCCGACGTCGTATTATTATTCCACAGCTGGACGACAGTACCTATTTTTCTGTGCTCTACGGCTTAAGTCTCGCATAAAAGACGGAGAAAGATTGCCTGACTACAATTTATTAAATTTAAAAATGTAATGAATTCGAACTCATCGCACGCGATACGTATTTACAATTTTTTTACAGCGACAGCCCAAAAACGGAAAGACATGCCAAAAAAGTGTTCACCGCCACATGCACATTTGCAGCATCAGAAATATCCCAAAAGACAGTAGAGAAAAAGTGGAATAAACTTGTTTATCCAAAAAAAGCTCAGTCCCGTCTGCATTTATTCTGTCTCAAATGAATATCGTCGCCGTAGCGTTAAATAACTCCCCAAAACAAAAGGAAAACAAATTGGAAATGGGGGAAATAACTACGAAACGGACGAGCAAACGGCGGGAATTAGATTCAAAGGCGATACAGCCCGCTATCGGCCGGCGCGTCTTTGACTAAACGAAGTTTGATCCAGTCTCTATAGGGGTCGGAGATGCCGTGAGATCCGACCGCGAATTGTTCTTCTTACAGACATAATTCAGAAAATATACTCTAAGCCAACATTGCATTTTTTCGTGCGTATGTTATTAGGTTTGTAATGAAACTTATACAGGTAAATTAAAATTTGGAGTCGCAGTCATAAATTAAATCTTGCTGGAGACAGCAACTTTATTTCTGTCTTTTTTTGCATCAGTGATGGGTTTGATGTTACTGATCTCCACAAAAACGCCCTTTGTTGTCAAAAATTTGAGGTAAAAGCATCAACATTAATTACCTAAACTATGAATAGCTATTTGCTAATCATATAGGACGTTCGCTTGTCAAAGGCCTACCGAGCAAGGAGCAATCTCGTTACCTGTAAAGGATATTGACATACCATTCCACAGTTATGAATTTCATACAAGTACCTCTCACAAAATGTGTTCAGCGAATAATCTCGGAATTTATTGTAGGAACGTATATTATAGAATCACTCATTCGCACGAGCTGTGTTCGTGAAACTGCGTCACATTTTCATATCAAATAATTTTTAGGGTTTAAGGTAGATGACGATCAAACAATTCGCTGTGATGACAAGTAAATAAAATTGAATAAAGAAATCCGTGACGATCTGGAATTACGGAATTTGCTAACATAATTAAACGATATCAATAAAAGTCATATATGATAAGTTTTCTGGGAAAAGGGACTGAATGGCTGCGCATACCCAAAGACATATTGTGAAGGAAATCCCTTACCCAAGTGGGGTGCTTATGTCTTATCTATTCAATTTAAAATTTATTTGTTTTGACTACATGATTATTATTAATACCAAATGAATATAATACTATTATTAAGTGCGAGCATATATCTCATGATTTCATGAATAAAGCCCTACTCGTTAGATTTATTCAGGATAATATCACAAAACTATTAACCGAAGTAACTGACAATAACCTGGTACTTCATAAAACTGTAAAAAAATATATTTTTTCTTTACAAACGTTTCATCAACAAGCGCCGAGATTAAGGAAACAATCTCGAGCCGCTCAGCTAAGCGCTGTCATTTGTAATAAATTACCCAGAATCGATATTCCGTGTAACGTACTTTCGTCGAGCATTAGCAGACCCATTACTGACACCTCCAGTCTATCAGGGAACTGGAATATCTGATAAATGAATTTCTCTTCTCGCAGGAACGATTCCTTGGAGTGCACTCCTCGGATAGGGAATTAAATTTTTGCAGTACAAATTGCGAACGGAAAATCTACGTTGGTGTTCGCTCTGAAATAACCTGTGTAATGTAAAGGTATTTTATGTGATACCTTAACGGCACCATCGCTTCATGAGTTGCCTTTACCGAAGAAAGGTAAGTTGGAAATAAATGTAATATATTTTCCACTGAAAGATTTCATTGTACCAAAATTAATATTCGTTTATTAATCCCTCTTGAGATCACTTGCTTAATTAAACAACCCAGAGCCAATCCAATAGCATGCTACTTCCGTCTACATAACACAATTACGGGCATTATATATTTACCATTTGATTTAACTAAACTTAAAAGGGAATTAGTAATTTGAACAGACAACGCAATAGCGGAAAATGATGTGTAAAATAATAATAGGTTATTTGTATACAGTGCATAGATTTGTAAAATATAATAAAATGCATATAAGGTAAATTTTCGGATAAATTGTTTACATTAAGAATTTCTTTGAACAAAGAATGCGCAAATATCTTAATTTAATATAAATGGATAGATTCATTTTAATCAAAATAAATTTCCTGTGACCTTCAATAAACTATTAGTTACTTCTATTAGTCCAAAAGCCTAAAACAAAGGAGTAAACAAAACATGACCAACTATAATCAATTTTGTGAACAAATAATAAACATTTTCCAAAATAGCCCCAAAACCTATTCGGTCGATACAGTAATCCTCTCAGCATTAGTCAACTGTCAGCAACAGAGCGGCTAACTTTGGCTGAAATAATTTACCGTCGGCCATATTTTCTACATTATTCGTAGGTTTAGTTGCAAAATGATTGGACATTAACAAATATCTGGTATTACACGCGATCAACCCATCCGAACATCCTTTAATCCATTTCCAGTATTAGTCATATCGCCCGTATGATCTGTCACCAGCAAATGGCTTTAAAATTATTTAACCCGTTTCATTTACTACAGCCGGATTCACCTCTATTGTAACAAAAATGAATAATTGAATAAATATTTTACTGTTTACTAAAATGGACTGCTGGCTTAAAATTGATTGTTTTACACAATTTCTCTTCACACCATTTCTCTAAATCGACTTAAGAAAAATTTACATCAAGTTAAGATTTTTGTGACTTTGTAACAAAATTAGAACAATCTTAAGACCTCCATATAATTTTGGGAATGGTTATGATGGAAACAAATGAAAATTATCCTGACCTTTAAGGCAATGTTGAATCGATTTCAAAAATTTTTGTATGTAATTTTACAAACATGAAACAACAAGTCTTGAGTAAAGGTAAAGATTATTCAATAGCTCCGTATTTGAATAAGAAAAATTAAAGCAGCAATCGTCCTCTTCAAACTGCAAACTTTAGCGAAATTTATGACGAAAAAAAATATTGCGAAATCAGGAAACTGTATAAAAATATAGACGCAAAAGTATTCAATACCAAAGAAGTATCCCACACTGTTACTTATATAAGACAGTAGTGACAGTAGTAGTGACGATTGTACAGGATAAACGATATGTTATACAATAGTAAAAAGAAAACGCTATATCGAGAGGAAGCTGTCTCCACGTAAGATAAAAGATGCTACGACGTCCTTAAGAAGGCTCTGATAAATGGTTTGTGGCACAAGTAAGGAATAATAAAGTGTGAACCAAGAAGCTATAGATTGCGATATTGCTAAAAATAGCCTTCGGGGAGTGCTCTTAAAAGGTCTTTAAAATCGCGAAGGCATAGCTCTTATAACGAAGGGAGCGGTCCCTTCGGTGAGCGACAGTGAGGTGGGGAACAGCTGTGGTACGAAATGAGTGATAAAAGTAAAACGATTTCGGCGAGTACGTGACCAGAAAATATTCACAGCACTTTATCGATTATTCGTCCGGAAGATATTCGTCTAGACAAGAAGACACATAAAGCGTCTTCACGTCCTGATAGTACAAATGATAACGGTTCGGTCAGCGTCTGGACATAGGATTCTATTAAAATTTGTTAAATAGATAATTTTTCCGTTGACTTATTTATCGTACGTAAATTCCACTCGTGTGGGCAAAATAGAAGAAAACAGATTTTTATAGGATGTGGCGTTGTAGAATGCTTTCCAAAGCATAGGCTGCAGAGAGAGCGAATAAAATGTATATAGGATTTACTTCGCATAGAAACTAGACTGTCAACGATAGGCTATCAGAGTCGTGGAGTATTTTATTTAGGTTACACTTCCCGTCATCAACCAGATAAACTTGACAAATTGGTAATAGTGGGTAAAGTTAAAAACATTATCCCTAGCCATTGATGTGAACAGGTGCCGCACTGTTTGGTCTCTCAATAACAACCGCCCTGACCAAAATCGAGCACCAAAAATGAGGCAAACTATAAGAAGCTTCATCATGGTTAAGATCTCCTGTAATGAAAAATACATAGAAGAACACTTACTCTGTTATTTAAATACGCTTTGACAATAACGTTTAAAGTAAAAAAAATGTATTACGGTCATATTTAACATACTAGTAGCCATCCTCTAGTACTAGCAGACGCATACTATGTACGTAATAAGTATAATTTTATCGAGTCACCATACGTATAAAAGCTATTGGAGAATTGAATAAAATTTCGAAGTGGTGTTCGCATACCTGGGTAGGACGTTAACATCCTCCCTAATTGCTTGCTCTATAGACACCCTGCGGTCTTGGACTCAATGGTTGCTTTCTAAAGGATGAATTCACACTTCAAAGAGTCCTTTGTGCGAATCACTAACAGATGGCATTTTAAATCAATAAATGGAAGAAATAGGAATCTTTTTTCCCATTAATTCGTACCTATTTTACTAATTTACATTAAACTTCACTTGCTCTTAAAATATGTTCATTGAAGCAAGTCTTAGTATTATACGCATTATATAATATGCGCTTAGTATAATATGCTCTTTGTCATGTCAAACTTTAACAGCTTACGTGAATACAGTACAGTACACGGGAGATTAGGCTTTGTCCAGTATGTAGTAATCAAACCAAGACATACATATATATCAGATTAGATGTTACCCGCAGCTTCGCACAGGTATGTGAAAAGAAATGCAATTAAAAGTTTGTCAATTCCTCTTCACCATTGGTTGCTAAGCAACGCGTTGTTTTTAGACACTTACTTAAATTTGGCTAAAATGTACATCGTCATGGAT
>DWPA01006749.1:0-10792 GCA_018251375.1 Calpodes ethlius
TAATATTGAAATAACCGCTATATGCATATGAATATACAAATGCATACGATGTATACACTAAAATATTTGTTTTTTACAATTTTTGTCTGTCTGTCTGTATATTCTGGCTAATCTCTGAAATGGCTAGACCAATTTGAACGAGACTTTCACTGACATATAGCTCATGTAATAAGGACTAACTTAGGCCAAAAAAAACTAAGTATACTAAATAGCCTTTTTGTTAAATTCGACGCGCACAAAGTCGCAGGCACGGGTAATATTGATTAAAAATATACCAATACAAGACATCATCACACGTTTCGCCCCGAAACGAAGCACCATCAAGGTAAGTTTACTTTATGAATTCCATTCCAAACTTTGCGGTGTACGTGCTCGCAAATTGTTGCAAAGTAGATTAATACTAACTTAATAACAGCGAATTTACGCAAAACAACGTGCACTATTTACTAGTATTTACTTACTGTAGAACTTATAATAAAAGTATTATTTAACTTTGTATTACCAATGTATTTTAACGGTTTTATTAAGTTTATTATTTTTGTAAACAATTGTATACACTAAACTCAATTTAATGTCTATCTAATATTGTATTTGTAATGGTAAGCAAGAAATAAAAGGCCTTTTTTATATTATTATTATTATTGTTTGTGGTAGTCTAATTTAGCAAGATTATTTAGAACTACTTCCTCTGATCTTCTTACTGAAGGAGTTAAAATTGCTTTATGTCAGATGGTAATTCCTTTTTTTTTATAAACCTTATATTACACGCAAGCTCGACTTGATTGAACTCATTTACTTTAACTGCACAGTCACTTTTTTTTTTAATTTAACATAAACATGTTTTGATAATTAATACTATTTTATGTTTTTTTTCAGTGAACAACTTCGTGCGACTGGCTGTTTATAAAGTATTAGAATTTAAATAGTGTTCATATTTAAAATTCGATTCTGCAACTGTCTATAACACTATAAAAACTATTTTTGCAATAACTGGCACGAAATAATGTTAACGATGAAAAAATTGATAAACTTTTTAAATTAATAAAGCAAGCCATGCGTGCTTTATGCAAATAACTGTAGATCGCTCATTTTTATGAACATAAGTCGAGAATTACACGTCGTTTGGCGCAATTTAAGCACATACAGTGATAATGGTTCTTGTTATTGTATTATCAGGCCGTAATGACGTAATTATGCCGTGGTCTGACAGTACCGTTGGCAATATCATGAAGTTGTTAATTATTTCGCGTTTATGAAACGGCCAGTTACTTAATAATATCGTTCTATCATTAGTAATAAAATCATGGATTGTGTTTGATTATTCTATTTACTAAATTATCCTATCTCAAATAATAGCTTATTTTAATTTATACATATTTTCGTATCACACGGGACTCCAACGGTATTCACAAACAATACTATGAGGTCACAAAATGAAATAGAAAGGGATGACCTATTGTTTCTATTCCCATCTTCTTCACTCTAGTTAGTTGAACCATGCCAAAGACAAAGATGGCAATGCGATCGATCGATGCTCTCTTTCCATTCCAGTGCGAGAAATCTAAGTATACCTTTTTCTTTCTATCCCTTTGGGTAGGATAGGAACTTAGCCATGACCCCGGATCGGAATATCTATATATAAAATAGATACTTACTTTTACTAAGGTTGCAGGAAGGTATAGATCCCATCTACCATATCCCATAGACACCTATCTAAGCAGCAGTATTTAACTAAATTTATCCAATTAACCTCAACTAAGGTTAAGTATTGGCGCTGTAGATCAGTTTCATAGACATACAAAGTAGCAACCCGCACTAAGTTTTTACATGACGAACAATAATAATTATAATGACCACATTTTTTTATTTAAATCATATTTGCAGTGTGAGTAGGTACATCATTGCATAATTTCTTTCGAAATCTAGAAGTATAATTCTCATTGCCAATTTACTCGAAATCTTAATTATTTTGTGCATTAAATCCCATGAATCCTCTACGAATCCCTCACTCTATTGTTGTGGTAAGAGATGGTAGGAGCAACCGTTTGGTAGTTTTTGACCGTTTTACGTTAAGACAAACAGACAGATACGTTGAGGAACTTAGCTTTATAATAAGTGGTGATATATATATCTTAGTGTTATTAGTAGTATGATCTTTTATCGGTACTAAGGGATAGAAATTAGACACTAGCCGCAGAATTTAACTTAGTGTTTAGATTGCTTGCTCCGGACGACCAGTTGGCCACGCAACGAGGGTCATAATGGAATTCCACTCACAGGCAGGAATTATTTCAAGATGGTTATAACATTGCCAAGATAGCAAGCGTGTTCAGGTCTTGGCATATCGCCGAATGGCAACGAATCGAAGAGAGACAAGGAAAATGAAATTGCCAAGAACATTACATGCATGGTTCGGTCGGGGTCTCACTGGCGACGAGAGATGTTTCGCGATGAAGCAGTTAAAAAAGCCACTGTCTAAGCCTGGGTTAATATCAAATATTTCTTCACGGTTGGCTTGAGAATCACTTCTTCCTTTCTTGTTCTCTGCTTTGTTACCCGACAACGCATAGATGATGCCAATTCGATTGCTAAATTCCATACGTAGTGGTAGATTTTGTCGACTATCGTGACAAGATTTAGGATATTCTAGCTTACTGCTTAAGCCTTTACTATGCAACTTTACAAAATGACAATTGTCATTGACGGGGTTAAAAAGACGTTAACTGTCCGCGTATACGTTGACAGAAATTATTAGATAAAAGTACACAAGTGTTCTGTTTATACCAATTGGACAAGTTCAGAATTATAACTTTAATCAACATGGGGCTCTAAACCAAACAGGATAAATTAGTGATTATTAGATACTTATGTATAATAGAAAATTATTTTAGTAATGTCATTAGTAGAACTCCGAGCTGCACATGGCAAAGCATCAGAATCATCCACAAAAAGAAACATGTCATTATAAACCAGTATACAACTGTTATTATATTAATTGACTCACAAATCTATCTTTGCTTTGGTTATTTTAATAGGGGATGTTTT
The DNA here is from genome assembly GCA_018251375.1 of Calpodes ethlius. Classification (NCBI taxonomy): domain Eukaryota; kingdom Metazoa; phylum Arthropoda; class Insecta; order Lepidoptera; family Hesperiidae; genus Calpodes; species Calpodes ethlius. The sequence continues at coordinate 3,046 of DWPA01006749.1, forward strand.
AAGAGTGGTACTTTTCACGCTTATCGTTAAAAATACAACAATCACCTATATTAGCAAGAATGCTTTCAGAATAAATGGTATTCAGATATGAGAAAATTAGTTATTCTCAGAGCAAATGTGAAAGGAAATTAATGCTTCTTTAGTTTCATTAAGACTTCCATAAACGTAATGAATTCAATTCAATGTTCAGCTTTATCGGTCGGGAATGTCTTTTAAAATGCATTCTTTAAAAGTTTACCTCTTTTAAGAGTCACACAAAGGAGTGTGAATGGAAATATATTTAATTGAAATTGTTGCGGAAAAAATATCATGCACATACACGATACTTATACTTGCCATTTTAGATTAAATTAAATATATTTCCTAAAATTTTAAGTTATCTTTTAAATTTCTGCAGCGCTGGTAATTGCAACCAGGGCTATTGTATGGCAGTCTGGTATGGTAATCATTGCACCGCATGGGTCGAATAGACATATTAATGCGCATTAGAACATAAGATATAGGAACACTTGATACTTCGTCTGGAAAACCTTATGTCCTAGCAACCAACATGCCAATCTCAATGAGTATTTCTTTGACTTACCAATTCCAGAAGTCTGAAAAATATTACTGTCTCGAGTGTAGCAAGTGTAGCCAATGGGGACAGAGAGAAGGCCAGTTCGCCCCCACCAGTTTTTTTACCTACCTGACATTTAACTGATCTACTTTTGTTCAAACGCCTTCTTATTTAATATACATAATTTAACGTTCATACCTGTGTCTATAGCAGTTATTATTTACTATGCGTTAGTCTCCCTCTGGGTGAAAAAATCGATTTGCCCTCTCTCCCCCAGGGTCAGAACCTAGGCACTTAATATTATTAATGAAATTTAGTGCAATTAGATTGCTGAACATAGTGCTTAGTTAGTGGTCATTATGGACAATAGAATGGGTTAGCCCCACGACGGTCTCTGAGGCATGAAGATTGGCAGATAACGAGTCTGCGTCATGTCAGTTAACCTATTACTGTATGCTGCCTGCTATGAAGATACAAACCTATAATCTTCGATTATTGGGTCAACCTTTAATTACTTACCAACACTATTAGTCGCAGCAGTGGTCTGCATGGGCGCGGGAGTTGAATCATCCGTCTTGTTGACCATGTTCAACATCGGGTCTTTGGGTTTGTGGTTCTTGTGCGGTTTGCTCGTGGTCGTGGTGAACTTCTTCGTCGGTTTGGGCTTCCCCGCTGGCTTCTCCCAATTGGATGGTCGGGGTTTGGTGATGAAGGATGGCTCGGTAGTCGCCTGCCAGTGAATTGTGTTGATATTGCTCGGTCTGGACATTATATGTGCTGGAAATGAATAGATTTAACGATTATTATGTAATACGTGAAGGAAAACGTTTGCACGTGAGAAGTATAAGTTTTACAGATTTATACGTATGGATTGAGCGTGCTCTTCTATTTATTTATTTACTTTTGTGTGTAGAAATTGATTTTTAACGCTAAATACATTTACAAAATTAATAAAACAGCTTATTACATTGGGTAGCTACTTAATATTCAATATTTATTAACACTAATAAATTCACGCGGAAACTCATAAAATGAATTGGATTTAATATATTTAAAAAACTTGACTCTATAGTTTTCAACCGACTTCAAAAAAGGGCATGATTCTTAACTCTTCAGGTTTTTATATATATGATTTATAGCATATTTTCTTTTAAAAGTACCAAACTTTTCGTGAAAAAAATAATGTTAGAACAGTGCCATCTATTGAGCATTACTAAAACTAATACAGAAAGATGTCTCACCTGAAGAAATGCTATTGTCTGAATGTTGTTCCGATACGGCCATAGGTCGCGCTCCTGGTATTATGCTAAGACTAGACGAGATTTTGTTGTGGGGACTAGTTTCCACTTCGCTCGGCCTATTTACATTTTGGTACTTATTTACACTGTTATATGTTATTTTATTAACTATAATATCACTGTTTTGTTCGCTACTTGAATCTAGGTTGCCTAAAGACGGCATGTTTATTTCTGGAGGCCGATAATTGTAAGCCGCTCCATCTATCGGCTTTGTCATGAACGAAGGCCGTTGTGTTTGTATAGTCGGCCGCGCTGTGGTTTGCGTAGTTGTTTCGACAGGAGGTAGTGTACTTGATGCGGCACTCAGAGGCGCTGAATACGGTTTGTCTGTCATTGTAACTGTAGTAGATGTCTCTGCAATAAAATATTAAAAGTAATTAGTAAATTGTTTAAACTATAAATTATAAAACTATAAATTGAACTGTTAATAAAATCACAAAAATTATCAGTTATCACACATGTCAAGCTGAAATTATGATATATGTTAACAGCGCCATCTAGTATTATAAGTTAGTAACTAGTAAAATAAGTTTTGAACCTGCTACAAGTGGCTTGTCGGGTAGTCGACAGCATGAACCGAACATGAACCCATCGACACACACGCCAGCATGTGTTCCCCCGACACGGTTGCATTCTTGCACCCACATACATAGGCCCCGCGCGCCCCCAACCGTGCACGACTTGCGCGACATCTGGTAACCTGGAATCAAACAAATAAGAATATTTAATGAAAAGTGGAAAAATTGATTATGTTTTTAGATAATCTTTTATGTAAGAAACGTAACTCCCGAAGTAAAGTATAAGAAAAATTTGAATGTGCATCTCGTGCGTGGAGTAAAATAGGAAGAACTCAGAAAATATTGTTTTCTTTTATAAATATAAATATATATTTTTGTTATATGAAAGAAATCACCAATTTTTTAGAGAATTAAACACAATTGATTTGATTCTATGCTCAAAATTCGCTGCATTATATCAAATAATGATTACAAAACAAATTTTTGTGCCGCCATCTAGTATCGAGTAGCGAAGTCATTTATTTCAAATAACTCGATAGATGGCAGTACTAATATACTTAAAAGATTTTGAAATTGTTTAATTATGTGTGTGTTAGCATTAATTTATGTTATTATAGATATAACTAACAATTTACATAACTGAAAATAATCGCTATTTCACTAATTAAATGACATGTAGCATTGTTCGAGGCACAACACATGTTGAAATCATAGTTCTTCTATTAACTTCGGAGTAGGTTGGTAAAATATTATTCCTTTTCCATTGAATAGCTTCTAACTGTAGGATAATCCCCTTTACATACCCGGCCTCACTTCACTTCGGGAAGAATATATCTACCTATCTCCTATCTCCAATCGGATTTCATTGACAACGCATATTGCTTATTTCTTAATAATTTTAGTAAATGCATATTATCTTTGGCAATTTTTTTGATGATCTATCAGTAAATTTTGTGTTTATATTCTTTATTTTACGTATATAATAAGGATATACCCACAAATATAACACAGGAATAGATTGACAAATGTAGCGCTCCTCATTAATGGAGAAAGACCCGTGCTCAATAGTGGACCATTACTGAAGAAGAACGTGAGGAAGACTCTTTACCCCCCGTAAATTATTTTATAGTTATCGTGATCTATAATAATAAATGATGATAAATATGAGGTCAACGCACATGACAGCACTCTTTTTTCACACATTAAGCCTTTTATTTCCGCTGCTTATATCAATAAAAAATACGGTTTCAAATAAAAAACACTCTTTTATTTAATGAATCAGACCCTGTTTGTATTTACGATGAAACGAATTAAATGACGATACGAATGAACTGAGTCCAAATTCGACGGAGTTGTGTAGTTTTATTCTGGAGTTCCTACAGCCACCTATCGCCTCCATCATCAGATCCACGTGTGATATGATTGTATGGTCACGATTCCCAATTGTATGTATTTTTATCGGAAATAAGTTAGTATTCAAAACTTCAGCTTGATTGAATATTAAGAATTGGCTCAAATATTGATTATATATGTCCGTCCAGAGAAACCTACGTTCGTATAAAAATGACCTTTGGAGTTCATTACTATACAAACAAACGGATGAATATTTAAACATAATGTTATGAGTTACAAAGTAGCAAGCATGAAACGTTGTACTGAGTGTGTAGTGTTTAAATTTTTTATTCGCAGCATTCCCTCCTGAATAAGTATGGCCTCCCGCGTTTATATAACTTGAAGGTTATTCCCGCCAAAACCGTTTTTGAAAATCGATTCGAAATTAAACGAGGACAGCGCACGTTCGAACGGTGGTGCGAATAGGAAGTAACTTTGATTTTAATTAGATCGGTTATGTGTATAGCTGTTATTTTTTATCACGATAATAAGGTGAAATGATCATAAATAAGAAACAACGGTTAAACTTAGCTTGACATTTTAATGTAACATGAATTTGTATTGAAAATTGATAACTAATAAAAAATACTTAATTGGAAATAAATATCACAAGAAAATCCATAGTAATGTGTCTGGTGTCGAATTTACTGTAAAAGTTGTGTTTTTAAGCTTATTTAAGCATAATTTCACTAAGAGAAATCTTAGCCTGCATTTGATTTAAGAGTGGTGGATTGAAAATAATTCAACGCGAAGATGAAAGAGAACTATTTTTTCTTCGTATAAAATGAGATAGATATACAAGGATCATTACAAACATATGGAATGAATCGAACTGACATTAGAAAGTTAATAGTTTCACGTTATATCAAAACTTAACATTTTCTCCCACCTAAATAGGGATGGGCCTCCCCTAATTCACGCCACTCCACTCCACCAATTAGGGGAGGTCTATTTCCAGCAGTGGACTTTTAAAGGCTGATAGATAGATAGATAAGATATATTTTAAAATGTTTGTAAACAAAACAAAGTTGTTTAAATTTAGTTTTTCACATCATTGAACACATTGGCGTGCTAGGAGTTCAACTGCCCCACCTGAAGTTAATCTGTTTTCCAGAAATTTCAGTACGTTCTCGACGGAATAAATATCGATTTGCTCTTCCATCATTAAGTACCTAATTTGCGTTGTTATAAGTAAATATAAATCCAAAAAACATGATGTATTAAAAAAAACACCGAGCAAAGCAGGCAGCTAATATCAACTAAAACAGTTTAATTTGAGAAAATTCTAACATCGCGCACATTTTCCGTTATAGTCTTTAAACATAATATCTCACTAAAGTTCATTGTAGACCTGTAGCATTTACTCCACGTGGATTACCCGTATAAATTAGAAAACCCCGCAAAAGGTTAACTCATTTACATAGTTGCTAGTTTAATTCCAGAGTTAACTCGTATATTATTTTAGTGTGAAGGTCCCTCCAGAGGTTTTTGCGTTGTGAAAACTGTTAATCCGGTCACGTGATTTATCTAACTTGTAATATAGAATTATATTAGTCTTATTCATCATCACAACCCATAACGGTTCCACTGCTGGGCTCGGGTGATGTGATCTCATAATGTGAGAGTATAGGCCTCAGTCCACCACACTGGCCAAGTGCGGCTTGGCAGACTTCATACACCTTCAAGAACATTATTAAGAACGTCGTGTGCAAGTTTCCTCACGATGTTTTCCTTCACCGAAGCAAGTGATAAATAATACGCAGATACCTTTTTGAAAAATAGAGATGCGTGCAGGATTCGAACTCAGGTCCCCACGTATGCAAAACCTACGTTCGAACCTCTTAGCTATCGGTGCTTTTCTGCATCCCTATATTGCTAAGTAATCAATATGAAATTAAATATATTTTGTAGCCCTTCCTGCGGGCGACAGTGAAATGTAATATTTTGCAATAAACTGTAAATTTTGAAATGAAATGTATCGTATCGAATATTTGAATTGAAAACTACAGTTTGAAATTTTTGAAATAAAACATTGTTTGGACACTCAAAGTTGTGAGCCAATACTATCTATAGTTCATTTCTGTTACTTTTATACTCATAGCTCTCAAATATTTGTTTCAGGTACGGAGAAGACTCTTCAAAGGCGGAATATTGAATACACTAATTAAATTAAAATGTATCATAATATGTATTATATATGTTTTGTACATATGTACCTATTAGTTTCACAAAGGATAGATCCGTATTGCTTTTCCATATTTTAATGAAGTGTGTGTGCGTTCATAATTTAAAAGCTTTTTAAAAAGGCTCCTTGAAAATCCATACTCATATTTTAAATGCGAAAGTGTGTTTGTTTGTGAAACCCTATTTTCACGGCTGAACGGATCGGATTATATGATTTTTGACTCGGAGGACGACGAGTACTATATAGGCTACTATTTACCGCGAATAAACATATAATTTCTTTGGGAAGATTAATTACTATGTATATTTTATCCAAATTCAAGTAAGTATCTAACAACAAAAGCTTGCCTAGCAACCAGTGATGGAAAGGAAATGACGATCTTTTTATTGCTGTTCTTTTCTAGCACGTGTGCGAAACCGCGGGCAACATCTAGTAAGTACATATATTATTTTCACAGACGATAGATCCGTGTTGCTATTCAAAATTGTAATGAAGTGTGTGTTCTCATAATTTAAAAACTTTCTTAAAAGGCTCCTTACAAAGAAAAACTGCATGAATGATTATGAATACTAACAGAACTGACCTACACTAACAGTCAGTGCACAGAGCCGTATTCTACGTACTATAACACCAGTATTAACAAAATATTCATATTAACATCTATTACTAACAAGACTTACTTCAGTCTCTCCTACACTCCTGTTCGATGTTAGTCACAGAAGTCTATGGGCAGCTTGACATGGTGGAGCTGAAGATTCGTTAGCCATCCTTAATACATAAAAAAACTGTTATTCAATCATTTAAGTCCTCTTTCTAACACTAATATATAAATTTACTTTATAATAAAATCAAATTTTACACAAAGACTTTTATTAGAGAATGCACGTATACTGCGATTTTTCTTAAAATAATGTCATTTAAGATGCGTATCAAAGTTAACATTACCACATTTTAGAGCAATGCAAATAGCTTAAAGCTGAGTTCAAAGTCAATAGAATATCGTACGGCTACTATTTGAAAAGGAACGCAAGTTGATCAAATGGGTCCAAATTTATCACACTATGAAATCATCATTTCAAAGCCTCTTGCTTCCATGGAAAACGTTGCAAATAGTTGATATTTCAAGGTACAGTGTTTTTTTACTTAATTGTCCTTTTGGCAATAGCAGAAACGATCTTTAAATATTCAACACTATTTTAAATCCATTAACCAAACCATTAAACATAACATAACGAATTCATAACGTGGCCTTTAAATTGATTTTCTGTTGAACAATAATCACCGAATGTCGTTTGGTGCAGTCTTAAAAGTAAATGCTCGTTAGCACTAATGTCTCAATTCTGTACTGACACTTTAATGAACAGCTCAGTACAACTGATTGTTAATTTCGTATTTAAGGTAAAACCTAATATTGACACATTCTAAGTTTGGTTGCGGTTCAATATTAGTTGTAAACTCCACGCTACGTGGTGTTTGGTCTGAAGTATCCAATAATCCCCGCGGACTTGAAGCCATATTTATCTCAATTAAGAGAACTTATTTTCTCTCGACGAGAAAGTTTGCAAACGTGACGCTTCCAAAGTACTGCCCCTAGCTATCTAGATGAAATTAATACGCCTCTGTTTTATTAAAAATAATAAAAATTGCGTAAAATAATTAAATTACGCAACCTAAAAATAATTAAATGTTTTAATGTGGGCACCGAACAGTCTGCGAGTTTGCGTTTCATTCGCGAGCTTTTTCAAAACGCGTAAAATACTTATTAACACTTTGCAATACTTTGACAAAGTGCTTAGTA
>DWPA01006750.1:0-10790 GCA_018251375.1 Calpodes ethlius
ATCAATAGTTCATCAAAGTCCGAATATACTGAATTGTCTTACACTGGCGACGCACTTGACTTTTTCGCAACTCGTAATAAATAGACAGTCGGCGTGTATAAAATATTGTAACCAAGACATAATACGACATCTGTCACCCGCATCTAGACCCCGACGCATATTTATAACTCAAGGAAAGGAATACGTCAGGTGTTCGGGTCTAATTATTTGTAATGCTCTTTTTATTGGGAGCTAACACGTCTTCGTTTTGCTTCGAGAAACTAATCCTTTCGTTAACGAATAGTCTATGATACGGGTACTCTCGATAGTGTTTTATACGTCTAACTACTGAGTGGAAAAACTTTCAAATATCGACATACCAACATCTGAAAAATTGGCACTTATATCATTAGATAAAACGCTAAACACTAACGTTTTATAAATTTCACATTTATCTAATTTCTTCTATTAATAGGTAACTATAGATATCTATAGAGAATTAGCGGACATCGTAATCAGAATTTTATTATAATTTATATAAAGTTCTAAGTAACTTCTATCTCCCGTACATGCAACCGAGGGAGATATCTATACAGTTGTAACTTTGATCCTATCCGACCGATTTCGATAAAACATTTTATTATTGTTGATTTGAGATATTCAAATACATTTATAGATGTAAAAGCTGCAATAAGTATTATTTGGGACAAAATAATTGAGAATAAAAAGATAAGAATAAATATTTTGATATCGGAAACAAACATATATCATAAACCTTGTACAGATTGAAATAAACATCTTCAATATACAGGCATCGTTGCAATTAAAATTTTATTATAAATTCAACCCTGAATTTATACTTAGTTACATATAACTCTCTAAATGAAACGGAAATGTGGCTATTATCTTTTTTTAATGACTCGCCGGCCTATTTGAAGCCCATTATAGCTCCTGAATGCTGAGACAGGATAACTCATTAGTTTTTGTACAGATAAATTGTTGAAAAACGATCAGAGGGGACACCTGTTGATAAGTGATCACTGTAACCTAAGAACGTGAAGACTAAAATGCATCACTGACGGATTGCTAATAAAAAAGAAAGCGTCCTATTTGCTGCCAGGTCTTCGAAAAGAGGGTGGTAGCTGGAAAGGCGGATGATGTCCCTTATCGTCATACATGAATGCTGTCGATATTAGACTTGGTACAAGATTCAGCGCCTTCTAACAGAAAGGGTCGTCATAGATTTTAAGTCCTAAGCACAGCGTTCTAGGGATGTTAGCTTAGGCTTAGAGGAGAACCCTAAACTCCGAAACTTAAAACAGAACAGTAAGTACTCTGCCAACCAAATTATTAATAAACATCGAACCAAAAGCGGGCTGACAGGGCATTATTGAATACCCTTTGCTAGCGTAAGTTATCTTTCCTGCTTACCTCCTTGTATCTTGAGTCTTAGTGCAAACTATGTCATTAGTACAAGCTCGGCGATTAAACTATCGCAACATAATGAGGTCTTACGGAAGCCACGATAAGCACTTACGACAGCATCCGTTTCAGAAAATCCTTAAATCCTTTTTAGATTATCAAGGCTAACTTAAAATCAACATACGTTGAATATACAATCTAAATCTTCGGATAATAGTTTTAGATACGATATTGTGAAATCTAACAAGAGGTTATCTGTATTATATGCTAGAAACTGATCTTTAACCTTCTTCGAACTGGGATCACTTCATGTCTTTCTTGGTAGAATTACAAGGTTGAATATTGTAGTATTTCTAAAATTAACATAAATAAACTTATTACTAACAACCAGAAGTTCCCGGACCATTGGTTGGGATACATTTTCTAGAAGGAGGATGATAGTAACCCAGACAGGCAATAATCTTTACTTCCTTAGAAGACACCGTCGCAACTTAACTCGGTAGAATAAATTCCAAGAAATTCCAAGAGGAAATTTTGGTGGCTTTCCGTCTTGGAGCTCCTGACTCCCCAAATTAAGAATAAATTTTTGTAAAAATTTAAATTGCCAACAAATAATCACATGATCCACCTCATGATTATTATCATGACAATGACTCATGGACATCATCATAATACTGACGACGTGCTGTCAGCAGAAAAGTAATTGATCAAATCTCATTATTGTATCATACATAAAACTATTAATATATAAATACGTTTATCTATATCAATTGAAAAATATTTAGCCAATATTATTTTAGAAAATATTTACATTCAAGAACTTCTTAATTAATATTAAAACATCTTTACAGTATTAATAAATAACAACGATGCTATTGAATCAAATGTAAATGAAAGAAAAACATCTAAAACCATCCATCTTATTAACTTCAAACAAACAACTTATTATCATTATTTGCGAAATTCCAACATTATTTCGTACCTAAATATACATTACATTTTAGCGTAATAGGAGCATCGGACCTTCCACCGACTATCAGTCAATCCTCGTCTGCCTTTGAACGACCTATATGCAGATTAGCATCGCAGGTCGAAATCTATAGCAAATATTGTTATTGTTGGAGCTATCAGGCTGATAGTCTAATGGTTTGAAGCTAAGCCCTTTCGAATATTGCACCACGTTTTCACATGATGTATCTTTTTGTAATGTAATGATCACTTGTTTTAATGGCAAAACTGCTTAATGAGAAAACTTGTGGTCGCGGGGTGACTTAAAATATTGACTCTAAACCCACGTCAACAGGTCAGGCTATTAGTTGGATTCCATTGTTGGTGGAAGGACTTTGCATAAAGATCACATTATCTATATTATTTAGTAAAATATTAATATCATTACTAGTATTATTATCTTATTTTGAAATCTGCCCGACTACTTACAAGTATTGCTTGAATCAGCCTACAGTCGACTCATTTCGTTCCAACTTTGACTTGATTGAGTGCCATTCTGTGTACTTTCTTGATCGACATTTGTATCTATCTTTGCTTTGTTGAGGTTTCTAAAACGTCTAAAGTATACTATCCCGAACCTGGTTTGGTAAATTATGTCCTTCTATCGCTTTTAGGTTGGTAATCAATTAGTTGTAAATCTGATGTGCTAATTATAATTTTTATTTCAAGTTGGATGTATCCAAAAGTTTTCGAAAGCCTATCCCAAGACGATATTGCAAGGAATTGTAAAATCTTAAGAATATTTAGAAATCCTTGTACCCAGAATTCTAAACAGGCAGATATAAAATCCGAATGTGAGATATGAACTGAATGAAAGATTCTCGGAAAATATGAAGAATCAGATACAGTGGTCACATTTCATGAGAAAGACTACTGAGCGTAATCTGTCACTCTCTCAGATTAGCAAGCATTATAAGCTAAGTATAAACTTACTTCTCCAATTCTGCAGTATCTCAAAACAAATAAACGCAAGTGAAATCTTGTACTGTATGGTTTTCAAAGACTCGATTAAATTAAATTAATTTCGGATCTTATAACAGTTCAATCTACGTTTATATGTATTACTTTTTAGACAAAAACAAAAGTTGTTGCTATACTAAAGACAAAATATATATGTTATGCGTTCATAGTGTCGTATTCATAGTTATACTTCAATGATACTTTCATATGACATTATTTGAGAATAGTTTTTTTCAAAATCGGCTTTATTTAGTAAGATCATATTACTGTCATTTTACATCTTAAACAAGAAGTTTTGAAGAAATTATTTTAAATTCGAAACATTGTTTTAGTGAATACGGGTTTGAATAAAATATACCCTTCTCTTCTAGTTAACTTAACTTCGCCAGAAACAGCAATAACTTCTAACTCGTATTACCGTATAAAATATTCGTGAATTTAAACGCCCCGCAACCTCCAACTTAATCTAAACATGCGCATACTACGGAAACCTATGAGGCATACTAAATTTGCATCTAAAACGTGCACGATATCAACAGAAGTGATACCACACAGCGATATACACATAACACGTGCAGTCATGACGGTGTCCGGGGCGCGAGTGTGAGGCGGGGGGAGGGCGGGGCGCGTGCGCGGCGCGGGGAGGGGGTCCCGAACAGCTGAGCGGTATATTGACAGCAGCACTCTGCCTGCACGTTGCCGAGCGGTTAGTAGATCCTCTGTCACCGCGGAGTGCGAACGTAGCCGCTAGCGATCCCGATTATGCGACTCTCCCCGCTTCGCAACTGAGCGGACGAGGCCCGCTGAAATTATGACTTTTGGACCGTTCGCCGGCGAAGAAGATAGCGGCAGATCGTTAGTTCTAGACCGAAAATTAATAATAGTGTCCAGATATTGGGAGGTTTACGGCGTATCACCTGCCGAGAGGCTCCGGTGTCGGTACGAGCAAAGGCTGCTTTTTTTCGGACTGCAATAAAAACTTTTTAAGAGACATTGAACTCGTATTAGTCTTTAGTGTTAAGTGCAATACGTGAACCGTGGTTTTTGTGTTTTGTTTACGGGGATTTTATTTTTTTGGATTAACGCAAAATGGTCCCCCAACAAGTTTCGGATCTGAGATCGTTGACGCCGACTTCGAGCGGTGTTCCGGTGTTTGGGTCGCAATTGGTTGACAAAAATTCGTCGACACCCTACACTGATGCTACTCAGGTAAGTCGCGACGCACAATATTATATTGCAGTGAAGTGTATCAAAATACAAACAATTATAATTTGACGTGATAAAAATTTTTAAACGTTTCATAGGACTTTAAAAGTAAAAAAAATATACCCTCAAAACATTTAGGTATCCGATTGTTTTAAAAAACCTAAAATTTACAAAACCAAAAAAGTAAAAAGTAAACATTATTTAAAATGTAGGAATTAAAGGAAATATTAATAGTTATACTTCATTCATTTGGTAATATATTTTAAATGAGTATAATAAAAAAATATATATTACTTATGTCAGAGAAATAAAGTTAAAAAAAAAATATTATTCGTTATGTCTGCATTTTTGAAAAGAAAAAAAATTAATTTTTAGTAAAAGTAATAATAACTAGCCGAATTAATTTCAAAACCTCGAAAATAGACCAAGTAGGTCAATAATAAAGTACATCCTTCTGCAATCAACAAAATGTACAGCGTAAATTTTTAGTGTTACCAAACTAAGTGATAATGTGAGTGATACTGTAAAATCAATATAATCACGTATTGCTCGCTGCTAACAAACTAAACGGTGTAGAAATTAAATTTATACAAACAAAATACATACACAAACATTAAATACAATAACATAATTATTTAAGCTCCCAAAGATAAAAAAAAAAATAATGAAAAAATTTTTCATAAAAATTTCACTAAAGATGAAAACACAATTAGACGCAAATAAAATGTCATTGAGCTCCAGTAACACGTAACGAGCTATAAAATAATACGCACAACTTTTATCACATTCAAATAATCAAAACAAGATTAAAAAACGCATTACGACAAGACGTAAACATGTTTACGAATTTTACGAAAGCGTCTATCCTTAACTCTATTTTGAATTGGCAAAACATTATCAGCTCTTGAAAATATTTCCTTCGACGCAAAAATAATATTCATTGGTGGATATTATTTTTTTCTCTAAACCAACTAAAAAAAAAACATTTTGTATTTTAATTGATTCTAACTAAAGTTCATATGTTTAGGTAAACTATTCTTAGTAACTTCTCTCTAAAATACGAAATATAGTGCAGTGTAAGCAATGGAGACATTATTTTTAAAATTATTCCTTCCAATAATTTCAAGTCCTAAAACTTGAGAAAATGTAAAATTTAATATTGATGTTAGAATGAAGTAATTAATACTACGTATAAATAATATTTTTCTGAAGGATTATACAAAAATTATTTTAGTAACTTATGTAATCAAAAATTCTGTTTAAAGTTACACAAGTAATATTAACGTTTAGGTAAATACGATTACACGAATAAATGCTGTCATCATTGCAAAAAAAATATTAAGTTATAAATTGTTTAGGAAGTGTTTTATTAAAGTCTTAAAATTTTATGGAAGTTTAAATAAGAACTAAGTAAAAAAAAAAATTATCCTTTTTTAAATAAATAAATACAAGTTGATTTAAAACACAAAATGTGAACTAAGTGTTCTAAGGCAGCGTTCTATAGACGCCGGAAAAATAAAAGCGTGGAGTTTTAAAAATCGGTGCGCGGTCATAGCTTTTAAAAAAGGGTTCAGTCATTATCGCCCAGATAATCTTAATAAGCACCCATTGGCGTACGCTGCAATTAATGCTATTATACATCCTGAAATTCAATTGCTAAACGGGCTACCCACTGAGAATTAATGATATCAACACATGCTATGGGGGGAAACGGGAAACCCTAGATTAGTTGCAAAAAAAGTTTTAAAATCCTACCTTTGCGTTTTCGTAATAGTACTATGACCTTTTATAAACATTATAGAATCACGACAAGGAAATATTGTGTTTTATGTACTATAACATTAACATATACAAATATCTTTACCTACAATATTGAAGCGATAACGCGGTTGTATTTTAATTATATTTAAAATATACTAATGTTTGGATATAAATGAAATTATTTGACATACGATGACAGATTAAGAATGTATAAATAGTATAATGAAATCAAGATAATATTATTCGGTATCAGCTGATCAATTCTAACTTATAAATTGAAGTGAACAGGGAAAACGTACAAATATTAAAAGTCTGAAGTGAAGTTAATTTTGCCAAATTGTCGAATGAAAATTGATTAGGCGGCGGCTTTCTATAATTCTGATGGCAAATACAAAAATATTGTGCAACATATTACACATATTATATGTCTGTAATCACGTAGGCTAGATTCAAAGTCGCAGTAACTCTTATAACTTCCTACGTCGAGTAATGATTACCATGAGAAATACATACGGTACGGAGAATCGATAGGTATTATTACAAGAAATACGTTTTAACAAATTCAACATTCGTAGCAAGCGGAATTGGAAACTATTAACATTTTAATCGAAATGGAAGGATAAAGTTTTATGTCTGCGCTCTTGAACACTAAGATTACTAAGAGTAAGTCTATTTTGAAATTTAGGGAATAATTTCATCGGGAAACTGTATCGTATGAAGTGAAGAAATTTTTTAACGGAAATCAAGATCGAATTATGTTGATTGCTTATTTATGATAGGAAAATTTCGTGGTTATATTGGTTTTATATTTTAAAATTATAAAAAGTACATGCATATAAATATCGATGGAAAGTAAATATATGATTAGTTTTATGATGAATCATCTTTTTCTAAATAGACTAATTAGATTGGTGTTGCATAAAATGTAGAGAACATTGACACCCGGCATAGTATTTTTCATATCACATAAAACACACTCAATCACGCGATAGCGTTCACGAATGAAGCTATAGCAGTCAAAACAATCGATAAAATAAAAAGGTAATGCACGATTTTATTGCGGAGTCGAGGATCGAGCGAAATATCCGTAAAATGCGCCGGCGAACCCAGAGAGTGCATTAACATTTCAATGTCAACTCGTAATATTTTTAGTCATCCTCTTGGCTTGTGTGAGTGGCCTTTCTCGTGTACACAGCCAGCGGGGTTCATGCGCGTACGTGTAAACGTGTGCGTGATACGCGTTCACTACTAGGAAATGTTAATCTTAGGTCATTCGCGCCGCTGATTTCAACGAGCGTATTCGGGGAAGCAAATTTTCGTTAATTTTTTCTAGCACCGTTTTTCCTGATTCACTAAAAGCGGCTTTAATCAAATCAGTGCACATTCATCTGCAAAATTCAAGTCTTGATTGTGTTTTTTACTTAAACAGGTCATATTTTTTAGCGTCACTTCAATTAGTTAAGAAGGTGGATTAACCATTTTTTTATCTCCCTCGTAGTTGTATCACAAGGAAGCTATTAATTCCGATTGTATCATCTGTAACAGTTTATACTACAATGGTACGTTCAATTAGCACGATTTCAAAATCAATGAGATGATAATTTCTATAAAAAGCCTAATTGCCTTCATCATTCAATACGATGTTACGATTGTGAAATGTTTATGTCAATTATTTTTCTACATTTGTGTTCTTTAGCATGTGGGTGGTACTGTTGTCAAAGTAACAGCTTCGTTTAAAGCGTTATACGGCTAAGAGTTAATCTGGCTATGAACAAATTTATTACCACACTGGGATATAAATACAACAATACAGTGAGTAATAAAAAATACGAAAAGGGCGGAGTTTCGGACGGTTATAATCCGAACGGGCGAGCTACGGGTTTTGTGTCGACTCAGTTTTTGTTGTGTTTTTTATTCGTCATGTAGCAAACTCGAGTATAGCAACAGATCTATTTCCAAGGTTGCACCGCGCCTTGGCTTCATTTATTACTGGAATTGTGATTGTAACGTTCTCCAAACCGATTGTTAGATTATACAGATTGACTGAAAAACTCACCTTGCCCGCTTTTAATTTACTTTAAATACTTCCTTGAAATAAAAGGTACTTTGGTCGCCAAAGCGAAATTTTTCTTCGTGCCTGTCTGCTATAACGCCGATTACAACTCCTACTCACGAAACCCGTGTTTTGGTATTTAGTTAATTCTCATTAGGTTAGCTTTAAGTTTCAGATTAGGTCTAAACTTAACCGATAACATCACTTGAATTCGCCGTCGACCGATTAGCTTAGTACAATCATACTTAGATTTTTTTATAATAGGCCTTATTTCTTTGGAACACCTAAATTTCTTTATAAATATAACTATACTACTACAACAATTTATTAAAGTTTCCAAATTACCGTTGCTAATGAAACTTAACGAAGCATCAGAAATAAATTAAAGTGTTTAAGACTGACCCCTTTCTAAATCAATTTCGTGTGAAACCTTTCTTCAACTTTATCGTTTTAAGTAAGTAAATTTATGTACCCTAATGCGATCTTGGCAGCTCGGTGGAAATCAACGTTTGATTGTAAAATACGTGCCCATGTCGGTGAATGCAATTTGCTCTACACTTGTGGGTGGTGTTTTAATGGTGCCATTATGCTGGAGAACGGCGTTTGTTGCCTAAGAATTACCTCCGTGTAGACAGACATTTGAATGTTCGTTTGATATAAAAATAATATAACAATAAAAGTTACGGCGTACAAACACGATGTCATATCCTACGCATTTTTTATCAACTCCGTTATTTATTCATCTATTTCCTATTCTGATCTGATTTCTTATTCAGTCGTGAACCCTGATTTGTTTCGGGTTCGGTTCGGTTATTCATGTCTGTGTGCTACTTTCCTTTCTTATGAGCTGGTATTATCAACGTAGAGAGCGATACTACCTAAAACACAGATGTGTTTCTACTGTACTTTCTTAGCTTTAAATATATTGTTTTATACTTTGAATATCTACGTTGTGTCGTGAAGTTCAGTGCAAATATTTAATTTCGATATCGCATATAGCACCTCAGTTTTATTCAAAGTCTAAACTTGCAAAGCAAGTACACTGACATGTGAAAACAAAAAGTCTGGTACAAATAGCAAATGGCAATAAATTTGCTGCAACAACGTTGACGTCGTCTGAAAATCGCAACGACCAAGTTCTCGGCGAACAGCAAAACTGGACCATATATATCATTCAATTTCGTATAAGCTTTAGCCTGGTAGCATTTTCCTAGGTGTAAATAACATTTTGAAAAAAAAAATTGTTTTCTAGATGGAATGAAATGTATAAGTGAATTGATCGAGTACTTTTATAATAGATATTTAATATTTAACTTGACGTCCAACATTAAAAAGAACGCCAACAAGTCATTACAAAGTAGTCACACAAATTATTCGATGATTGTGAAATTCTGGATCAAAGTAATACTGAAATGTTGTAAGTCACGACCCGACTTTAGAACTAAGTCGGAATTACTCCGATTGAAATGTCTTTACAGCTATGATTGTTGAGGAGGCAATAAGCGGAATGAGGTCATCAGACTCGAATAAGCAACGCGAAAACTTATTACCACTCAGTGCTTGCCCTATACTCATTCACTGAGTCTCACCCCATTTCGTAATTTATATATTACTGTTTGTAGCTTCGAAGTTTCTAGAGTGGGCTCGACTATAAGCTTGTGTTGGGTTGATTAGGTATTTTTGGTAGTCCCAACTTTACTGATCAAGTTTGATTGGAAAGTAATGGAAGGTCGTAGAAGCATAAAACTCGCATTATCGCTGTTTTCTTTCGTCCAGTTGTTAACAATACATTTGTGGGTAAAACGTTTCTGTTGTTTTTATATGGATTACTGGTCTTATTGTATTTTTATAAATAACACTTTGAAATTGCTTGTAATTGGATAAAGTTTTTTTTGGATAGATGTGGTGATTATGTATTTATTTGATATCTCTTTATGTCTACTTGTAACTTTGACATCTTTTAGTAAACAAATAATATCTTTAGGTTCAATTTCTTCTGTTAAAACAGGAAGGTTCAAAATATTATGACAATGTTACCAACCTATAAAGATGAGTTTATTCATTTGGGTAACAAGAAATTTACCTTCACCTTTTATAACAGCTATCTACCGACGAGAAAATATGTCTAGTATTTTTAATACAACGTCGGTCGCACAATTATTTGCTATTCTGTCGGCGGCGAGGGATTTTGAATTTTCATCCATGTTAAATTTATGTTCAGTTTATTATAGTATGACTTGATAAATTATTGTCTCTGCCTTTATTAAACTATATTTTATTTTATTAAACACTATTTTATTTTACATTCTACTTTTAAACTAAAAACCATTTATAGGCAAACAATTAGCAAGTAAATAACTTGGACGATAAAAGCTACTTCTTTTAATAAAGTGAATACACT
>DWPA01006751.1:0-10790 GCA_018251375.1 Calpodes ethlius
ACCAAACACATTTGCAAAAAAACACAAAAAAAATATTCCAAAAAAAGAAAAAAATTACAATGTCTCCGAGAAATATTGTCAGAGGAAACAGTGAATTCTTTTGTACAAAAAAAATATATACTCTTCGTAAAGATATATAATAAAACGACTAACAAACCTGTATAAAACAATAAAAAATATACGTAAAAAGGAATAAAAAGCTATGTCTCTGAGAAATAGTCATAGTAACCAGAGAATCCTTTTATATGTAAAAAAAAACATAATATACTCCTAGTAAAGCAATATTTATCTTCTCGAATACCTACAACAAACACCAATACTCGCTCTTAACACTTTTTGACGCAGTAAAACCATTTAACCGGTTCAATTATTTAGTTTGCGTACGTTTTTACGCCCGGGACACACATGCAGATCCACTGCAGTATTTCGACGCCTGCATAAATAGACTGCAGTAACGTGGTACGTACGTTTTGCAAAGATCCAACGTAGACGGCGTACTGGCGTAGTAGCCTTGCGGTTAGCACCTAGACTTCTGAGTGTGCACTCGCTTTGTGGCAAGCTGGCGACTACCTAGAACCTTCGTAAGCAACATTCTCGTCGAAAAGGAAAACGCCAGTTTATATTGAAAATATTCATGTTAAAACGCATTAAGAAAAATTATACGCTTTAAGAAAATATGTTTTTCTATACGTGAACAGAATTTTAATTTGAATATCGAATTTACTAGCGACATCTGTTTGCTCACAGTTAAAACATTTACCTGTCGTTCTATAAATAAGTAATAATAAACGAATAAATAGTAGCAAACTGATATTTCTATTAACACCTAAAACTAACTTGACTTACTAACTAACTACACTCCCCTCTACAGTCCTATTTGAGTTTTTCACAAATATCTATTACAGCAAGAGAGGGTGGCACTGTAACATCATTTGCTATCTTTGTCACACAAAAGAATCGGTTTACACTAGACATGAGTAATGAAGATTAATAATGATCCGAGTAATTTAAGGATTGCTATCCAAATAGCCGTTTTTGGAATAAATGTTTTAAGAAGTAGTTTTTTGTTACTGCTTATCTACATACAACAAAGCTTGGCTAGAATAGTTCTATTTAAAAATGTTCCATTATTTACTTTTTTTTCATTCGACTGCAATACTGTTAAGGTTGAAATATACGAAGCCTACACTACGAACATTCTGCAGTACTGGCGCAGGATGCGTCTCGCAAAACCTTAAATAAGATTCGTTTTTTATAGCTGCAATATAAAGGAAGTTCTACACTGTACTTATTTTGCACGACTACATTTTATGCAATAGTGTCATACTATTTCCTTTTGTGTTGGCGACAGTTTAGTTTTTCTTGTTAGTTTTTAAGTAATTTTTAGTTTTGACGATGATTTTATATAATATTTGGTGTATTGCATAGAGTAGAAAATTCTTTCCTAAAAAGGGGGTGACCTTTCCTTTCCTCGAAGGGGATTCGAGTTGCTAAAAATCGTTTAAAAGGCGTAAGAGTTTTTGAACATGTTCTTATCAAAAAAGAATAAGTTTTTTTGCTTTTTTATATGAATTTAATAGCGTATTCACAAAGGACTGGAAAAAATCGGAAAATGATGTTATAAAGTTCTGAAAAATGGATAATTTCCAAAATTTCGTGATAAGTGCAAAAACGTGATATAGATGTTAAACGCTTACATAAAGTACGTATTAAATTTGCTACGAAATATTTTTGGAGACTGCGCCCGTTATACTTACAGCATATAAAATATTTTCTGATTCACTGTAGGCGTGTGGAATATCGTTAACAGCAATTTTTAACAGGAGGAGGGAATATTTATTTTTTTCACGTCCTTTACATAGTTACTGTATTAAAGATAGTCCAAAGGTCTGGTAACAACATTTTTAGCGAAGATCATGGGCGATGAGGATTATTTACTACCACAGTGTTCTTTTGCTCGTGTCGGTTCTTTACAGAAAAATAAACATGGAACATGATTAGTTCATATTTTAGATAACAGATGACGCTACGAGAGTTATCAACGAATTCTAAGATTCAAATTCGCCTAAGTATTTTTCTTACTTTATAAACGGAGAAAACCCCACGCTTCCACACATCGATCAGGAGGTTAAACCCAGCTCCTGGCGTAATCAACGTTGATTAAGTTGTAATTTAAATCGATAATACTTTAATTAAATTATTGATAACTGTAATATGAATATACTTTATATTAAAGATGCTGGCAGTTATTAATTCGAAAACGTGATAATCAAATTAATTTATCTTTAATACTGAATAGGGATTTCATTGGTCCGGTGAATTAATTGGATGTGGTGTTAAATGATTTTAAATTTTTCACGAGGGCCATAATTCACAGGGAATCACGCGGTGCGCCACATAGCATCGCATGAGTTCATTTCATTAATAATGAAACTTTTTGTATTGACGCGCGGCAGGCTTATGAGCGCAACACATATATTAAATATGAATTATTGTGGTTTATGTGCATAATGCTTGATGATAACTTGGCTACATCATGAACAGACGTCGCGTTGTAGATATGAACTTAAGTCTTGACAAAAGAAATATACTTATATATAATTTTGACGCTCAAGATGTGACTCAGGACGAGCTGAGGCGCAAATAATATAATAATAATATATATTGCGTTACGATGAAAGAATAAATTTTTAAAGGTACTAAATAGTATTAACAGCCGTTTTAGTTACAAGAAACGCATAATAGATGGCGCTATACAAAACAATTTTTTTTTTTACCTTTCTAATGTTTCGTTTGTAGTGGAAAAGACGAGCATTAGCATGTATAATTTTATAAATCATCATAGTTGTTCATTTTTTCTGCGATTTAAGGAACAAGGATTTTTTCAATTTTTTTTTGACGCGCTATATATGTTGTTCTTTTGGAAAGGCTGAAGGGAGTATTTTCCAAGATAATTCTTGAGGGCGATACTTTTGATTCCTTCACACACATTAGCGTAGAGTGTGTGAAGATTAAATAAAAGATATTTATAGCTAAAAATATATATTATAGGTCTATTCCTGCAAACTGATATTTTCCGGCTTCAATCAAGTCCTGGATATCAACTAAGACCACATAACTTCACAAAATAAAACACAAGGACAGATGAAATTGAATAAAAGCATTTCAAACTTTGTTGTTGAAATACCTATATATAACGGTAATTGTAAACAAAAGGCAGTACGAAACATACCGGTTTACAAATATTTCGTTCAGTTATTGCGGTTTACCTTTTGCAGGTGCTATCCATACGAGCTCATTAAGCACACTCAACCACGATCATAAATTTAATAATTTGACAACAACAGAGAATTCCTTTGTATTAACCTTATATGAAAATGAAATGGCTTTTAAATTTACATCTGGAGTTTAAAAGTGACATTTTATCGGGGCTGACAGATTGTGTTCCTGAACAAGGTATTTCGTCGTTATGTAAATTTTAAATGTAATTAATAATTATGTTTACACAGATTTATATTATTTATCGTGCGCACTGAGAAAATATAAAACAGTTAATATATTACAAACATAAGTATCTGGTCCAATCACAATAGCGATTTTTTCAAGACTAATCTTAGTATAGAGGACTTAGATGTAAAAATAAGTCGGCAGAGGTGGAAAGATTGTTCTTAGAACGCTGAAAATTAGGATGCATATATAATAAACTATAATACATATTAAATGATATTTAAATCAACAAATGTATCCGACATTAAACAATTTATTAAAAGGCTAATTCATTTCAGATTATAAAACTAGAAATTCTAATCTGAGACCTAAATGATAGGCCTAGATAGGTATTCTTGTTTCCTCGTGATGTTTTACTACATCTAATAGTAATAATTCATTTGTAATTCGCACTTTATTTGAAATATATAACAATTAAAACGTTGAAATCATTTTACAGTGCTGCTATTAAATTACGTATAGATCTAACTTAAAATATATCTCATATCTCTCTAACCTAATATTATAAAATGGAAGTTGTGTTTGTTTGTATGTATGTTTGTTTGTTTGCTTATATTTGTGGCTTAAGAAAACATCGTTATTATGATTTCTGTGTGTCATTGTGTGGAGATAATTTGGAGGCTGAAGAATGACTTAGGTTACCTTCACTGCAAAATATCTTCACATTTCTATGGGATTATCAATTATGTTACTTAAATCCCTCCACAATAAAGAAGTAATGTTTTTGAGTCTGTTTGAGAATTCTATGTTATTACTGAGATATAGGTTATATATTTTTTTATTCTTTGAATTACACCAGCCAGGGAAGGCAGCTAAGTAAATATACGTTTAGATATTCAATATCGTCTTTAGAGAAACCAACCATCAAATATGTACATCACTATACAGTAAGCCCGTTAAAAAAAAAACAAAAAACCCTTTGGAACAAAATGCCCATTGCAATTTCACGAAGCGGCCACTGTAACGAGCCGTTTCGACGGTGTTACTACGACATTGACGTACAAACAAACCAGCTTACAGTTTGACAGGACAATGAGAACACGGCGGTTCTAGCAGTTTCCAATTGCGATAACGCGCTCAAACAATACGACAACACTCAATGATAAATTGGTGTGAAACCTGAGCAAATATACGTACAGGAATTATTGCTCATCATAGTTGAAAAATAACAGAAGTTTTATAGTTAATAGTATCAGGCGTTACTTTGCGGAAATCCATCGTTATTAAGCTATTATAAGTCTACTTTGCAACAATCCGCGATTAAAAGATTTCGAAGTAGACTAATAATAGCTTATTAAAATAATTTAATAACTTATTACAACTAGCACAATGTAATTATTAAAGCATTAATATATAAATATAATGCAATAATAATTAGCTTATAGTCTTTTAACTCTAATTACAAAAATAGCATCGCTATGAATATGAATGACACTCAAATAATGCGAATAGAATTAACACTGAAAGCATAAATGGTGTGTTCAACACTATAAAATTGCAGCGCATCGAATGCGATTGCCGTGATTGTGAATGAAGTATTCAAAAACGCGACAATCACACGGGCTTGGCCTTTTCATTATAAAAAGTCACAGCCATAAATGTAAAAAGAGCAATGTGTTCTAAACGGTTGATTTAAATTTGAATACGGATTTTACAATAGTCGCCGGTGCGGACAGGAATAACGCGCTCAGACACCGTGCGGTTTCGCTCTTCTAATTCGTTTGTTATTTTATACCGATGTACAAATATGTGGTTTGGGGTTAAAGCAATGCATTTGATCATTAACGTTTTTATTCAATTACTAGCTGAACCCTGCGCGCGTTGCTACGCCAACACGAACTGTCATGGCAATTTATGTAATTCTTTGGAATGACAGTGGTGGACCTGTGAAAAATTTATCGTACCAACTCAGAAACCTTCGTGGGCTTAATACACAACAACTTTGGTAAAGATCATCCCATGATTAAATGCATAGTTTACGATTCTATAAAGGACATATAGACAAACATTCATTTTTATCATAAGAAATAAAAAATCTTGTCACCTTCTATTTTATACAATTTATTTGAATTCCTACCTATCTTTTCATTGATTAGATAATTTAAGCTATGAGTTAATAATCAAAACAAAATCGTAAATGGTATATTTTAAGAAGGTTTGTTGATGAAGTGTGTACGTTTAATTTGGATTAGAACCCCTATGGCCCTGACGAGCTCATACGAGTAAAGAAGTTACAAGAACCACCCAATTTGAGATATGGGAGCATCTCACTTCGCCCCAAATTATCTATTTCTCCCTTAATCGACTGTAGCAGAGTTCATTAGCCTTTGATAATAACGCGAGACACTAACTCACGCTTAGATTAAATTTTATGAAAGCTTCAACGTAAAACTTATATCAAATTAAATTGAGCAAGTTACATTATGAATAGAGCTCAACTTCGCAACTTATTAGCTGTAATTACACGGGCAAGTTTCGCTGAAACACCAATGTCAGTGAAGTTTTACTCTAGAGACATTCCTTTGTGAACAAAGTAATATTCACATACATTGAGTGTTCCGTACTGTAATTAAAACAATTCATATCATTTAATACGTTAATGTAATTTTAACAATTTTATTGCCGTATAATTTACATACTTATTAGTTGTTTAGATATTTTATTGGTTGAACATATCAAATTAAATATTTTTATTTGCACGAATAAGGTAACTATATAACTAGGTATTTACAAAAATTATGTGCTCTTATTTTACATCATATACCTATGATAATATTAACATTGATATAATTATATTAAAAAGATTACGAATCATGGATAAAAGATATCTGCGATGAAGAAAATTCTTTTTACAGAAAGAAGAAAAAAAAAAGAAAAGAGTGATAATCAAGGAGGAGGAAAGTAATCAAGGAGACAACAGAAGTTAAATGGAACAGAGTTGAGAACTAATGCTAGGTAATCATTAACCAATGTAAATTTGCAATCATGAACACTCTAGGACTAACAGAAAATGGAACAGAATTAATTCTAAGATTGGAGACAAGAAGAATATTCTTGAAAAGAATATTTTGTAACAAATAAAAATCGTCGTCTAATTTCTAAGATCACGTGACCTCATTAACCGATACATAATATTCGCGGTTCATTCAATTCCATTGCTTTTAAATTAAGAATAATGACGTCATGCACAATTAATGGCGTTCGAGGTCACGTGATAATGAAGATTATACAGAACATTTAAAATTATTTAAATTAAATTTATTATGATTGAATTTGTTTAAAGAATCTTTACGTGTTTAATTTTATTAATAATCGTTTAAACATAAGTGTATATTAAATCGCTACTTCTAACTAATACGTTCAATCTCTATTTCTGTATCTAATTACAAAATAAAGGTGCGTATCAGTTTCAACTCACGTTTGGAATGAATATCTTTATATTTAGATTTTTTTTTAATTTGCATACTATACTCACGTAAAGAAAAAATATAATGCTACATTGCGACTAGCCTATTGGCCTATAGACTGCAACCTACCAAAGACTAGTCTATGACATATTTTTCGTCATTTTATATTCCCGTTATAGATAATACACGACTTCCTATTTTACTCCTTCCGTGGCAAGAAACTTCGCCCCAAAGTGAAGTACTTACCCATTATTAACTTAAGACGACTTTTTACCTCGCCGGATGGTCCAGACTTTAAATAATCGAAAGGAACTTTGAGATATGACACTGCTCTGGTACACTCAGAGTCATTAGCGTTAATTAAAAGTTGGTTAGTATGCAGATAGAGACGCAATTCGCATTTGCACCGGAAAGTTATTCGACACCCATTTTATCCGGTTTTTAATTTATTTTAACCCGTAGTTTGAAGCATAATGATGGACGAGTGTTGGTTTTATTAACGTTTTTTTCAATGTTGTGTTTTATTCGTTTCATTGCGTTTCTTGCTTCTGCTCTTTTAATAACGTTAGAATTATGGTAAGTTAAAACTTTTACGCAGGGTTAAAATATTTTCATTTCAGTAAGTAAGCTATATTTTGTTCGAGAATATTGATAGACACCTTTATTTGTTTATGTTTTTAAGACATTTTAAATGTGAGTTTTACTTTCACGAGTCATAATTTGGAAACAATAATATTTGACGTTTAGATTCGAGTCAGATATTTCTGTGAAGTGATCCATTTTTTTTTTGGATTTTGGTTGTACATGATACAACGATATAACTTACATCATCATCAACACAGCGGTAAAGGCCATAGTCCACCACGCTGGCCAACATTACGGACATACGCACATAACTTTTTGGAAATTAGAGATGCGTGCAGGATTCAAACACACGCCCCACGTTCGGGAAACCAACGTTCGAACCATTAGGCTATCACTGCTTGTATATCTACTATATATCTTATACTAAGTTACAATACTACAGGTTACTAACGTAATATATACTAATTTATTATTTTCTAACTTAAAGAACATTAACTTAACGTAACCTAACCTAATGAACATTAACCTGACGTTTACTAACTTAAGAAACTTTCACCTAATGATGCCACAAATTATCCTCTCTCGACTTCCATCCTTTGGTACGATTTAACATTTTTTGGTAAAAACTCGGTGGTAGTTTGCGTGAGTAATATAAAGTTAAGCTTGTAGCCTGCGAAGTAATATTAAATCCATTCATTTCAGAACTAGTATAAAATGTATTAATTTCAGGAATTATATGCGATCGTTGATGAGCCTAATACATAGTAACCTAATATTTGCCAACTTAATGTACATAACCCAAATATTCTCTAACTTTAGAAACATTAACCTAATGTTATCAAATGTTAATCTCTTCTTTTCAGTCGGTACACTCTTGACAAAGCAGTCGTGGTTGTCATGTGGTGGTCCGGGTTGGAATTATTTTCTTTACAGATTCTCGTATTTATTTTCTATTAGCGGACATCTTGATACAGCTCTAAGGTGGGCTGCCAATCGCAGATTTGATTTGAGCAGTCCATCTCATGGGTAATCTTCAGCGGAGAGTGATGTCTTCGACTCACTCACTGTGCCGCTGCCAGACGTGTTCCAAGAACTTAAAGATCCAAGCTTGTACTTGAGCTGACAGATCAGCTCTAAGTATAGAAATGTTTGTGTAAATTTCCACGATATTCCGAGAGATTAGGGATTCTAAAGCGTCTATCTTATTTCTTTCTATTTCTCACAACGCAAATAGGAATATGGAGAATATGAGCGTTCGGGTAAGCCGAGTATTAGTGGTCTTGGTAAGATTTATATTTCTCCATATTCCCAAGCAACTAACTAGGTAAGTAAGTAAGTAGTAGTAACTTAGGTATCCGTAAGACTGGATCACTTCTCATGTCTGTCAATTTTACCTCACATCATTCCTTTGGTACGATTTTTTTACCATTAATATTCCTATGACATTTCTAAGACAAAAATGTTTTCGAAATTTACTCACGAATTACTTTTCTAGTAAGTGTCTGTAAGTCGTCAATGTAAATTTAGGGTTCTGTGCTGTCGCTCTGGTAATAATGAATCGACAAATGCAGACAGCATTTGACGACTAATTGCCCAGTGCTGAAGTAGTCTTCAATACGAATTTCATTTCACTCCTATTACGTTTGATGAACAGTCATTTACAGTAATTTTGTATGAGTCAAATCCTTGTTCTTATCTGTCGTTTTTTGTATGATATTCAAACTATAATAAAAAAAAAATATCAAACGAAGCGCTTGACAAAAATTGACAATAGTTTTAGTGTGAAAATGATTTGTAAGCGATCGAAACGTAATAAGAGTGGATTTTTAGTGGATTAAGTGTATTTTTTTTTAATCGAGAGTCATGTATATTATTAGTATTTTCCTCATACAAGTGTTTTAATAAAATAATTATAATGTAGGGAATTGTATGATTTCAAACGGATGCAATTAGGACAATAAATCGAGTAGGTATTTTTTGTTTGGTAACTGCAAAGAAATGGTAATTCTCGTTAAGCCTTGGACTATATTTATTGTAGAGTGTTAAAGTCTATACTGAATTTTTTTTATTATTATTTATTGGACGCACCATACGTCATCACGGACACGTGATAGAGACCCGCCGGTGGGTGTATTATGTAGGAGCTTTAATATTTTTTGTTTTTCATCATGCCATTTCTATCGTGGTATACATGTATATGGTCGATTTTAACTTCTTAGCTTCGATTCGGAAGATAATTAAGGCTACAGATAAGATAATAAGGATATAATTAAAAGAAACAAGCAACATGTTTGTGTTGAGGCAGGCTCTCACAGCGCCCTACACGTCATACAATGACGTTGCGCCCGACCTGAATCACGCTATCGAAGTTTTCTACAACGCTTATGAGACGCGTACGAGTTCCTAATGCAAGTCAGTCGTAGCTTGGCCGCTCCCCAAGTTACACATCTTGTTTGGCAGGAGATCTCCCTTTGGCAAAGTGTTTTTAGTACATCATCATTATCCATAACTGTTTCACTGCTTGGCTCGGGTATCCTTAAACGGCACGTAAAAACGAACTTAAAAAAGCATAGTATAGATTAATTGATCTTAATATAAACAACATTATTAAGTACGAACTGATTACGACGATTTGGAAATTGCTGCTATTCCGTTACGGACATAAGGTAATTTAAAAACGAAAGAATGTGTCCTCCTTATTTCCTATCCCTTGAGAATTTCGAAAATTCTGGCCTTAATGTTCGCCTTCATTGCAAAGAAAAACTTGATACAAATTTTCAACTTTCTAACTCAAACGGTTTATAACAGATTTCGCCAAATTGAATTACTACCAATAAAATGCAATAGAAGTTGTATAGGATGCAAGTATTAAGAAAAAGGTTTTCTGAAACGTGTTACAATATAAAATATACTGTTTAAATTTATTATATACTATACAAGCTGGTCCCGCGACTTTATCTGCGTGGAATTTAACAAAAAGTGTTTTACTTTATTTTATTTAGTGGCCTAAGTTACTCCTCATTACATCAGCTACCTGCCACTAAAGTCACGTCAAAATCTGTCCAGCCATTTCGGAGTTTAGCCGGAATAAACAGACAGACAGAAAAAATACTGTAATAAATGTTATTTTGGTGTATGTACCGTCTGTATATTCATATGCAAGTAGTAAAAAGCGGATAACCGCTTTTTACTGATATAAATCAATTGATATAAATCAATATTACAAACAGACACTTCAATTTTATTTATATACACAGATAAAAACGCATTTGTGTAATATTTTGTGAGTTT
>DWPA01006752.1:0-10790 GCA_018251375.1 Calpodes ethlius
ACGCGAAAATTACTTAACCAATCATCATGAAACTTTATTCACATATTCTTGGAGGTATTAATAGTAACATAGATACTTTTTACTAAAGAAAAAAATGCGAGTGAAGCTGCGGGTAATAGCTAGTTGCTGTTATCCCTAACACCCTTTACAGATTCACGTGGGCAAAAATCTTATTTTAAATCGATCACAATACATATCGTGAAAAAGTTTGAAACTTCTATATATCTAGTATATATATAGTTAATACATCTAATAAAATATCACGTAAAACAAATTATTGTGTTAGATCCACTGAATCTAGTTCTAGGTTAGAAAAATAAGGTTGACCACGAAGTTTTAACATCAATCGACAGTTATGTAGTTTTTGCTACTGACGCCATTTACCGGACAACGCGTAATTTCCGTTGCTAACTTGATTTGCCGATGGTTTCCGAGTGGTCGCAATGAGGGCGACGACCCAATTATTACGCATTATATATGAATTTAAAAAACCAAAGTAATCAAACAATTCTCTATAGGTACTTACGTGTATTTCGTTTTTGTTTTCTTTCTCCTGCTAATGGTTATGTTTTCAAATTTTAGGCCAGGATTTTTTTTATTATCTACGAATTTTGGGTTTCTACGTAAAGACGGGTATAGTGAGACAAATCATCTGTTAGTAAGTGGTAACTTCCGCCCGTGGATGTCAATAACTCCAACAGCTTCACCGATGCGTTGACGGTGATGATAAAATCATTGCTTAATATAATTATTTAGATAAACCACTTTATTGATTACATGTATCTATCATATTTGAGGATTTGCTCCCAATTTTCAATAGTTCTCATCATCAGAATTGAATTCTGAAAAAAAATTAACCAATCTGGAACAATCTTTAAACTACAAAAAATATTCCAAGTCAATGGATGAAAAACGGATACCATAGGTAATCAACATAAAAATACAGACCAATTAAGATCATCTTTTTTTTAATCTGTTAAATAATGATAAGTATTCTTCAAATATTCACCAGGTAACATTTCGTACTAATTAATCTAAAATACTTTACTATCTCCGTTAATGATTCTATTTAACGAGAATTCCGTGTATTGTTCTCGTGAGAAGGGTATACGGTGTCTTTATTAAGATCAGAGATAAATTCACAGCTTCTGTGCTCTTAATACGGCTCGTGAGTTGTTCGACGTGCTACAATTAAGCGACATTGTTTTCCGCGGCATTAACCAGTAATATAATTTGTAGCCGGAGGTGTTACATAAGGCTTAAATAATATAAAAAAATATGTCGGTCTCAATCGTCTCGTCATAATTGAGGTTAATCTTCGTCAAATTAATCATTAAGATTAATTTTAGTTGCATAATATCATGTCCAATTTATAATTAACAAGCCAAAAAGTTTAATTTTTTTATCATCTAGAATATACAGAAATGAGACTTGAATAAAAGAACTGAAGGTGTTAACTTTAAACACGTAAGTTCATTATGTCAAGATTTAATTTAACTATAACAATTGGTTCTTGTAATAATAACCAATAACTTAGATAATTGTGTCAACCAAATTATATATGTATTTTATAATTTTTGTTACATAAATTACTGAAGTGAAACACTATACATCTTGATGGAATATATAATAACGTTTAAAAGTCTTTAAAACTATGTAGACGAATATGAAAAAAAAACATTTTTTATCGCGTATGTATCTACCATTTTTCACTATGAAAAAAATTACTTATTTTTATTACATATTACCACAAACGCAAATATTTTTTAATATGCTTCACTTTAGGCCAATATGATATGAAGAAACTAGCTAGGCGTTATAAGTCTATATAAATTTATGTGGATTATATATGAGCATTAAATAGCCAACAAACTGGGTAATATAATAATATCTGTAATGAATATAGCATACGATCTAATTTAATTTATCTATTCTCAATAGAAATTCAGTTAATACTCGTATAACTCTTATTAAACTTTGATCGAGGAACTATCGTGCTTATAGGAGGAAGTCGTAACAGCTTCATCTACATGATTGCGAGTGAATCCGGATGCTATTAGAGAAAATCGTGGGAAATTTTCGATAACCACTAAAACATATGAGAAAATTAACTTCTTTTACAAACTTTAACTTAATAATGAACAGAATTCATCTTAACTTCTACACGTTTTTGCAATGTTTTATTTTATTTTATACCATTTAATTGAATAGAAAACTAAGATCTATAATTAAATAATAGGTACGCACTTGGAAAGATATTCGTAAAGATATAATTCGATTATATACACATATATGCAATACAGATATCTCCGATATATATATAGAGGTTAAGATGGAATAGGTAAGAAAGAAAAATGTATACGGACCCTCAAATCTTAAGCCGAATAACGACGAGTCATTAGCTACTGACTCAAATAAAGGATGACGTAGGCATAATGGGTCGTCCTAAAACGGACTATAATTATAATACGACAAGACAGTAATAATAATTTATTGATTTCAAAACTTATGTTCCATCTCGATTCAATTGAATCGATCATACAAAAATTAGATTTGCATTGCTGTACGAACTATGTTATGAATTAATTGTCAAGAAATAGTGCTGCGGCTCTGTAGGTACCTGTTTATGAATCATCCAACACGACAGCGGTATTAACACGACATTGAAAATAATAAACATGATACTGAATATTAACGTTTGCTGTTTGCGCTATTTTCTTATGACATTATTCAACAAACGATCTGCTGAGCCAATTAAACATGTTCGCCCATGACAACGCCCATAGACATTTCTTACACCAATGGCATGATCAACGCGTTTCCCGCCAAAAAGTGTAGGACCTGTTTTCAAGTAGTAAGTACAGATTATATAATCTATTTAAATAGACACATTTGATTTTTTTTTTTTAGAAATTTTAGTAGATATAGATTTTTTGTGAGTATGTATGAAGTAATCTGATATTTCTATTACTGGTAAAATGGTACATCATTTCTTAGTAACATAGACTATAAATATTTTTTTAAATCTTAATTGCACCCATGCTAAGCAAATGCGGGACGCTAGTACGTAATATAATTACATGCCTAGTTCATGTTTAAAATGATTTCATAATGAAAACAACGTCAAGTGTAAAAGCAGTTGTCAACCCGTCAACAGCCCATTTTCTAATCGTGTTTGTAACTTTTTACAGTCACCTACTAATCTATACTGATGACTGACCTTGTTGACAAATAATTGTATCTCAACCGGTTTCACTTGTAATACTTATGAGTATCTAATAAATTCAGGTGTGTTTTTAAATGAGTTTAGTATGTAGCAAACGGGCTTGCAGTCCTCTAGTATTTTGCCACTGTAGTCTTACAATTTGAATTTAATTATAGTTGTGAGTTACATATTTTGAGCTATTGTTTTTTTTTGATTACCTTGTATTTATTTATAATTATATTATGATATTTTAGATAAATTATACGTTTTATTTCATTGAACGTATTGCGATTGAATTTGTGAATGACACCGACGCTGGCATTCGTTTTTTTTGTATAATAACATGGCTTTTATTCAGGTTGACAGTGATATAGAAAAGATGGTTGTGAAGTTTCATATTGTAAAATATACATATATATTAAAAAATATTAATACAAATATATAGACTTAGTTTATCAAAATAGTTTTATATAATGACGTGGGTCCAAAAATATGAATTTACGGGTAGAAGGGTGAAAGAGCAATCTAATTGTAATTTATAAATAATAAAATATACAACACTATACACTCATAACTCAATACTACGATTTCCTGTGTGGTCGAGGATGCCATAGACAAGACATAAAGACAAGAACAGGTATACCAAAACCAAAAACGGAAATTTATACGCCATTCAAATTTCTGCTACGTCGGGAATAAAGCAAAGAACACTAAACGATAGTCGACGATGTTAGAGGCGGTAAATGTAAAAGAAAGTAGTCTGACAAACATTAAAATAAGTTTCTGAAATATACATCTAAAAGGTAAAAAATCGTTTCTATATTCTTAGAACACTGCAATACTTCCCTTTACGGTAAGTTAACTATTACACCACAAGGGTCGTCAATAGTGAAGATATTTTAGTAGTGAGAATATTTATTAACTCTAGTCATTATATTATTATTTTTTATGCGAACGCAGATTATAAGGATCATTAAGGTTAAGACGTAGGTAGAAGACGTTGATTATAATATCCGCTGGGTTGAAATAACACCGCACGTATGTGTTTAAAAATTCTAAATATTCATATAATGTTTGGGCGTGGATCGCCGGCAATTGCGGTTTCGAATAGTAGACGGGATAAAGTAGGGTTGGTAATCGAAATGGCGAAGTATTAATAATATCCAAGTAAGTTTAGATCTTCTTTCAGAGTTACGAGGCTAAGAGACTATGGTTCACCAGATGTCAAATACGAGTATTAATTTATATCTGAGGATATTATGTGAAACTGAAGAACAGGTTTCCTCATAATTTGTTGTTATTCGACTTGCAATTTTTATAAATTTGTTTGGTCAAATCCTGCTAGCTGGATCATACAAAGTCGAAATTTGATGCATTGCTTTAGTACTATTGTATCTTTACGACGTGTATGACCTGCAACTCCACTAAGGGTAGGCTCCAAACAAAGGAACACTTCAATGGTAAATAGCACTGTTATTTTGTTTTTTGCAGTAATAAACCTGATTTTTATACTGTTAATGTATTGCATAATACATACCAGAAGGCCAATTATAAAAAGTTTTCCTTTTAAATTTTTCATATATATGACTGCCGTGAATTTTGTTCACATACTTTTAAATTGTATTTTCAAATTACAGCTGTTTTGAATACAAAACCCTAAAAAAGATTTGAATCTAATTTCACAAAACAAAAAACAGTTTAAGAGACATTTTGCATTAAACCATCACTATTTATCCAGCACTAGGTATGACAATTGCATGAAATATTGCAAGATTGTTCGTTGTTAGTCGAATATACCTATATCTATAACAGTGAACGCTTTTCTGAGGAATGCCATACTGAATGATAGACTTCGCGTTAAACGTGAATGTCGGCTCGATGGAATGTGTCCTTCATTAAAGCTCTCTTAGGGTTACCAGACCTTTCGAATTATATAACTTGAAATTCTTAAATCTACAACGCACGCTTGCTAAAGTATTTAGTATTTTCGTGAATGTCAGAAAGTTATGATGTAAAACTTCTGTCATAAATAGTTATGTAACTTAAAATATAAATAAAAAATGTTCAGATAGACTAAAGTTCAACCCTAGCGTAATACCGCGTGTCGGTCTGTTTGTTATTCTCCCCGCGTCCTGTCCCATGCCGTCAACATCGATATCCGATCGCAATTACATTACATCATAAGTGTAACGATGAAAGGTTATTCGATTATCGATACATGGCATTTAACGATTAAGTTACCTGTTCAACTTTTATTAAGTACATGTCCATCAAATATTTGGAAGCAACTACAAGTTAACTTGTGTAATTTCCTTTCGATCTAATCCAACGATATTTCGATGCTTTAATGACATGTAAGATCGTTTCGTAGATTAAAACTTTATCTGTGCAATGAAAAGCCTTAATGGCTTTAACTCTTTAGCAATTTAATGTTGAACGGATGTTTCCGAATAATTGAAAATTGATTTCACCACGTGGCTCCAGTGCTGATTGATGGAGAAGTTAGGGAAGAACCTAAGGCTCGGAAAACAATCTGTTTCAACGACCGTACTTATTATACTACCAGATCCGTCAGTTTACGACATAAAGGGCATAATTTGGCTACTCGCGGTCACCTATGCTATTGCATAACTCGGATTTTTTTATATTGTCTTTAAGTTATCTATAGGCCAAAACATGAAGATGTTACGGTATTGAATTGTCTGTTTATTTAAATCCTGTTAGTATTAACATATAAACCCGTTAATTATATGAATGTTTGATTAAGCCATAATATTTTTATTTTCTTAAAATATTCTTCTTATATTAATCGTTATAATTATCTAAACGCGAAATAAACTGCGTGTTTAGATTTCTTAATCTGTGCCGTTACCAGACGAGCGTATAACTCTTCTTATAGATCAACAGATAGAATACAATTAACACAGATAACTTTGTATTTTACGGTAACTTTGAATCTCGTTGTATATTCTTATTAAATGAACCAACTCTTATTAACACATCTTGTCTTGTTTAAGTATACATTTGATTAAACACTAAAAATAAATAAATAATGACACTTAATAATTATAATTGAAATTCTTTCGTGAAAGCCAATTTCCATTTAAAAGTTCCACCACAGATTAAAATAGCTATAATGAAATTTACTTCAAATACAAGATAACATTTTTAATCTATATCAGTATTCGTTACGCATTCAAACGTCGAATAACATTATTCCAATTTGCGGACCAACGCAAACGAACTTTCCTTTTGTCGACCAATAAAGTGCGATAAAGAAAGCTTCCGGAAGAAACGTGGAAACCTATTTACTTTACATTTGCAGGCCCAGGCACCGGCAGTCTATCACCTGTAATGAGTTTACAAGGCTCCTGTGCAATTTGATGCAGATACAAGTACATACAACGTGTAAATGCGTACTGGTTATGGTGAGTTCACGGTAGCGCTGCGGCATGCGGCACTGACTAGCATCCGCGTGCGATGTCAATACGTCATGTCGCTAGACAGTGCAACACGAGACATGTCTTAGGGCTGTTAATCCTGCTATTCATATAGATGTCAATTGTATCGTAAACCTTTTGATTTATTTTCTTATACACGTGTCCTTAAAACTGTCTACGTCAAACGTAATAAGCTATTATTTTAGTTTCAAAGAGTTTAAAATGTTTACAATTGTTATGAATAAAGTCGAATCTTAATAAAATGACTCTGAATAAAATATAGTTGAAGAGTTCGTAATGCCCACCACATAGTCACGTCGGTTCAGTAGAAGAAAGTTTTGAAATGAAGTCATGTACGGGGTTAATATTTGTATAAATTTCGAGCAGTATAGAAGAAAAAAGAGCGAAGCGAAATACAGCGAGGAAAGGTTACTAAAACTAAAACGGTAAATAAAATTATAGCTTTCAAATTCTATTACGAAACCCATTACAAATACCAACAGAATAATACGTCTTAAAACGGCGCTATTTCTTCATTGTTTTTGTTATTAGGCCTCACGTAATTGCGTTCCTGCATTCTCTGAGCCTACGAGTTATTGCGGTCATCATCCTTTTGTTTAAAGTATTTACATAAACGTATCTATACATATAATAAATAAGAATGTTTTAAAAAAAGACACCATACAATTTCCTGTGCCTACTAACATAGCCGCAGAACGCATAAGCACAGATTAACTAATATTACATAGATATCAGGCAGAGGTACTTTGACCTGCCGTGAATTTGAACGTATCTGTTTTATTATATTCTTATCGTTTCCGTAGTCAAATGAACCCTCATAATTTCGTTATGTCTAGCATTATAGTGTTTATATTATCATTATCCAGAAAAATGAAATTTAAAATGATAGAATAAAATATAAAAAATATGGATTTGCAAAGAAAACGATTTAGGAATCTGTTTGTGTCCGTGATTGATGTTGATCACGTAAAAAAAACATGGAAGTATTAGTAAATACCAATGACGTTATCAGCTAACCC
The DNA here is from genome assembly GCA_018251375.1 of Calpodes ethlius. NCBI lineage: Eukaryota > Metazoa > Arthropoda > Insecta > Lepidoptera > Hesperiidae > Calpodes > Calpodes ethlius. The sequence goes on from DWPA01006752.1 coordinate 7,686, forward strand.
AGCAATCATAGCAGGTTACTAGTGTGGACATCTTTCGTAATTACTCATTAAAAATCTCTAATAATGGGAATTGTACAGCTATGTACACTTTCTTATTTACAAAGATCGCCACGTGTATTTCCGATACAAGATCTTCCCGGTTGCCGTCATATGAATGCATCTGAAGCGTTTTCATCGATACGACTGTTAATATTTTTATTCTAACAAGAAATAAAGGCTTTTTTATAAAGGCTACACCGTAAAATGTATTTGAATTAAGTAATAGGAACTAATTCCTCAATGTGACCCGTGTTAAAGCCAGTTTAAAATCCTGGAAGTTCAACGACTCGTTGTGGTTTCACACTACTCAGTCTCATGGCCAGCCGTCGCTCCACCGCACATGTGCAAACCCTGAATCTCTCACGGGTAATTCAAAAGGGCTCAAGTTACGAAAAAAAACATTTCAATCGAGACGGTTTTGTAAGAAACAATAGCCACGGTGACCCCTTTTTAACCCACGTTACTGGTCTCCGCTTTAATTTACACAACCAAAACCTCTTTTTTTCGGGACCTATTATAGTTAATGTTTGACTACAATCTCGCCTAATATGCTGATGGCAAGTCATGACGTAGTTGGAGATGGTAAAGTGCTTTAAAACAATGGTGAAATCCTATTAATTCTTAACTTAAAGAAATTTATAGGCATTGTAAACGAGCTGGAATATTGGCTAGTTTTTGTAATAAAAAGAAAAATAAAAAATGTTTGAACAAAATAAGTATCAAATATTGATTATTTTCTGTAGACAGTTGCAATACACCCTATATCAGTACACGAGTGATAAAAAATCTGGTCTGTTGGTAGCTGCGACAACGATACGTCAACGACAAGACAAAACGACATACGCATAAATACAGTCATTGCAATAGTTTGACGTGGCATTGTCGCAATCATAAAATCACAAACACGTGTGTGACGAAGTGTCGTTTGCTAGACTAGTTCTGTTACGATGTCGTATATTTCGACTACAAAATGTCGCGCGTGTGTATAAAACTGTGTATTTTTATACGAATATAAACGTAGTGGCGCGACATTTTGTCGCATCGGTGTCGCACATGTGAACAGTCATAGATAACACAAAAAACACTTTAATTAAATAGAGAGCAGTGACAAAAATGCCAGAAGCATTGTACTTTTGTAATAAAATTGAAACCATTAACCCACATTATCTGAGTACAATAACGTTATAAGTTAACAATAGTTTAACGTGCTTTGTTAAAATACGATTTTGATAACAGATGCCTTATTTGATTGAAAGTAATTTGTAGAAACACGTTTTTTTACTTATATTTTAACGTTTCTAAAGCGCTGTAAGTCAACTATGAATAAGTTACATAACTAAGCAACGCTTTAACTATTAAATGAAATATGAATGAAATTTGTTCGTCCGTAAGAGGGATAACAAATATCATAGTTTCTACTATTCATTATGTAACAACAAAAGTTGATTTTATTCACGTAAATATTTTACTTAGTAACAAATTACAGTTTTGTACAATTTGAGTAAAACTTACATATGTCTTCCTAGTATAATATAAATATAAAAACTATTTAGAACGAAAAGTCCTTTTATTAATTTTATATTCAACGTTTACAAAATATAAATATCTGCAGGTCAAATTATTATACTAACATTTATAACTTCCACGATGTCACTCTTTTATTTAACTAACACGACAGGTTATCAATTTATATCTTAACTACCTGTGTCCAATAAACAATCCGAGCAATCATTTTACAAAACAGTTTCTTATATAATTCTTATGAACTTACAAATATTTAGAACTCTGACCTTACACTAGGAGATTGTTCTACAAATGAAAATACTCGTACTATTGTTAATACAAATTCTAATCCGTTGTTACATAAATGATTTGGTCACGAATCAGGCATTTCTGAAAGCGGGAATAATATCAGCATCATTAGGCAATACCCTCGATTTTGGCAGCCCGCTTCGCTTATCAGATCGGCAGGATGTTACTGCATTGTGCTAAGACAATATCATCAATCTGTCCTCGTTTATTGTCTTTGAATCAAACGGAACCGGAGATATCGTCATATCGGAAATGTCAAATTAATTTGGATTTTTATAAGTTACAAAATAGAAATAAATCAATTTGTCGGTGTAATCATTTGGGTCACTGCCTCGAGTTGAGGACTGTAATTTCGGACGATATTTTTCCATCTCATTGATTTTCAAATGACATATCAATAGAGTTTTAATAAGAAAAGTCAATTGTTGTCAACAACACTTAACTTCATATTCACAAATAATACTATGAGGTCTCACAATGAAGTAGAAAAAGAGGATCGTTGTTTCTATTCCTATCTTGTTTACTCTAATTTGTTGAACAATGCCAAAGACAGAGATCGAAATACTTTCACTATTTCACTGTGCGATCTCATAGTATTGTTAGTAAATGCAGGAGTTAATATAGATAGAAATGCATTTATGAATAATATGTGATAAATACATTTATTATTATAATTTATTAAATAGAATAAATGAAGTATTAGTGACAATTTGAAAATATAAAACCCCAATTTTACTTTGACATCAATAAAATGGAGAAACCATCGTGCTTCCAGATAGCTTCTCCATTTAACACAAGGATAGCGAAGAACGTGATCCTGTTCTTAGGAGACGGGATGAGCATCACCACGCTTGCAGCCACCAGAGCGTATCTAGGACAGAAGTATGGACGCCCTGGTGAAGAAGTCAAACTCAGCTTCGAGACATTTCCCTTTACTGGATTAGCTAAGGTAAGACCCTAACAAAGTTTTGTTATATATTGTTTGTAGCATATTGTTATACTATGTCTAATATATAAAAATGAATGTTTGTCTGTATGTTCTTAATAGAATCGTAAACGATAAATTTAATCATGTGATGATTTTTAGCGAAGTTGTTGTGTATGGACCCACGAAGGTTTCTGAGTTGGTACGTCCAGTTTTTGACAGGTGATGCCACTGTAATTCCAATGAATTACACATATTGCCATGGCGATTCGTGTTGGCGTAACAATGCGCGCAGGGTTCAGCTAGTAACTAATAAAGCAAATACAGCG
>DWPA01006753.1:0-10790 GCA_018251375.1 Calpodes ethlius
GTTCGAATCCTGCAGGCACCTCTAATTTTCAAAATGTTATGTGCGTAATTTAAAGTTTATCACTTGCTTCGGTGAAGGAAAATATCGAGAATAAACTTGCACACCTGAGAGTTTTCTATAATGTTCTCGAAGGTGTGTGAAGTCTGCCAATCCGCACTTGGCTAGCGTGGTGGATCATGGCCTATACCCCTCATCTCATGAGAGGCGACTCGAGCCCAGCAGTGGGACAATTATCGGTTGTAATGATGATGATGATGATGAAACAGGAGATAAATGAAAGACTATTGAGGAATTCCCTCGTCTAGGGCCAAATTTGACTATAATATCACGTCACTTTTTTTTACAAAATAGTTCTCATTTACCTTGTATGATTTAACCGGATCAAACACATTAGCTAATAAGTAATAAACATTGTAAATTAAATAACAGCTTTTAAGAATGCCAGTTGAATTATTTTAATCTGTCAAAAATTACATATACTCTATTAACAATTAGATGAAACTGCTGTTGCAATCGGATCCAGGGGTAGAAAAAAGACGACTGAAAAATGTTGTTCTGCGCTTCACATCGTAACATTCAATTTGTTCTGACATTAACCGGATATTCGCACAATAATAAAAGCAGTGCAAGTGATCTATTTCCACATTTCTCTTCCCGTAAAGTGAACCCTCGTATTGTTAAAATTGTCTTTGTGTGCTATAATTCACTTCATTCAAGTGAAAAAGTCTACGATACCATCCATGCGGTAAATGTTACAGAAACTGTAATACATTAATGTAGGTATATTGTAAATGGAAAGTTATTGTTTTAACTTGTTTTCTCAAACTTACAATTGTACGATTGAACTTCAACCGAATAGACGATTTACTGAAACATCTCGTGAAAGTTAACAAATAAAAACAGATAAACTTCAAACTTGAAATGTATTTTCTTAATGTTCTTATTGTGGTGAAGAAATTGGTTTTGATATGAGAAGGTTATGGTATAAGTAGGTAACTGTAGTAAACGTAACTAACCTTTAGCTTTCCTTTTCTCTTAGCATGTAAAGGTTGAGTGCTATAGACCCACATAGTTGCTAAAATCGATTACAGATTTCATACTTCTTTTAAATTATAGAAAGCTTAAGATTGTAGGAGTTTAAAATGTTTTTCTAACTACTGCCATTACTAACGTTTAAATAATCGCAGAAAGAGAAAAAAAATTAAACACTTGCGGGATTGAAATCTTGTTCCTTTATGTTATGGACATTTCAAGTAGGTAACTAATGTTAAAATAATGGTCTCTAGCTCATGTTGGTGATACGCGTTACAATAGCGATCAACTTATAGCCCCTAGTTACCAACCTGCTTGCATTCGCACTTCTGGTCCAAAGCGCTTGACGGCTTCCACGGCGAGCACTGCCGCAGCTTGATGTAGACCGTGTGCCAAGAGCTGAGCAATTGTCGCCGCCGCTGCCACGCCCCATCCCCAGCCTCCTTCGGGGTAGTAATGGCGAGTGAGGGTTAGGAGCTGTCTTGGGTCGAGTTTGGGCTGACGCGCGGGTGCTCCGCCCCCGCTTGCTTCCAGCACCAGCGGCAGCGACCTCGTGCGCAATAGCGGCGCGCCGCCCGACGACCATGACTCTTCCATCAAAGCGCGCGCGCATCGTGCGCTGCCCGCATCACCGCTCCGGGTCAATCATGTCCGCTCACACGTCATTTTACACTTTCCACGTCTTAATTATTCTTTTGGTTTACACAACTTCACACGCGCGTATTGGCCGATGACTTAAGTGAAATATAAGATTGCTTTTCTGTCAGAGATGTGCCAGGTAGCTAAGTTACGAATGCATATCGAATCCACCGACTGGATCATTTGATTTTTAATAGCCTTTCAATTTCATTCCTTATAGCTAAGCTACCTCGTAAATCTCTGCTGGATAGGAAGCCTAAACCTTTATAAATATGTATAGATTGTCGAACGGATTACTCAAGTAAGGCTGATAATGGCGATTGTTATCGTTAGATAAAAAGTTGAATTTGGTCACAAACCTACCAAATCAATCCGCACAGAAGCAACGCAGTGAAGCACGCATCCACATGAACTGGACTGTAGTCCGCCAATGAATTAAAGCCTCACAAAGTTAACCAGTTTTGTCGTCTTATTGAAGGCTCACTGTTCAATAACCCTAACGAGATAAAGGCACAGACAAGTAATGAGGCAAAAATCTCGTTTTATAGATAACATCTATTTTCGGATTTGTCCGCCCACTCGAAATATGGCACGTTCGATCCATTTCAAGTCAAAAGTGGAGAAATAAAGACTCTATAAATAGCGATTTGACATCTCTATGAGCCGAGTGTAATAACGCATTGTAAGCATCGCTATAGAGATAGAATCATGGAGACCGCGTCTAGCCGTGGTCGCCTGAAAATCTTTCGATTTACTTGATATAAAAACATTCGTAGAGCACATACGATAAATCTTTACGAAGGATTCAGTATTAGAATGTAGTTAAACTGAAATGAACATGATATGAATGAGACATATTTTACATCAGTATACTTATTAAAAGCTTTTATTTAACTGGCAATGTTGGTTGGTGAATAGTTTGTTTGTTTTTATTAAATGTTCCAAGCTGAATGATAACTTCGCTTCATCCAATAAGGTAAAAATTGACATATTGCTTTAGTTCCAATGACGATGCATTTTATAATAGGTATGTATGACCTGATACTACACTTAGCATTGGCTTTAGATGAGGGAACTCCTCAATGGTGATCAGGAAGTAAAAATGTTTATAATATTACAAATATAAGAATATCTGCAAAAATATAAAATATCGCTCGTTGTATTTGTTCTTATATCATGTTATATGAGGTAAATTCAGCTATCACTTAATTATTCTTATTAATATTTAAAAATATATGAAGTGATCTAGCCCAACACTGATTAATAATAAGTCCTTTAGTTGTTTAATAATAATAATTGTAAGTAAATTTTATATCTGTATGGAATATAAACGTTGCAAATTACAGTTTCGTTATACCTAGATTAACGTAAGACGATTAAAAACTAGCACAAAAAACCCTTGAGCAAACTGTTATATTAAACCACAAGAAGTATGCCGGTATCCTAAAATTAGGAACATGACCAAGAGCTTGTGTAACATCGTTATATGCCATATATAACATCTTTAATGGAGTGGAAATTACTTATGAAAAGATCTCTGATACAAGCTTGATTCGTAATCGCCCCGGGAGGGTAGTGTAGCGTCACTCGATTGACAAAATGATAAACCTTCGTGACTTGGCAACTCTCTTAAAATGTACCACCCGTTGGATTCGAACCACAGAAATTAAAGATAAACTTGAACATTTCAAGATTTATACCACAAATAAAATAAAATAGGTTAAACGTTAATATGAAGAAATATACTAATGATGCTGAAAATATACCCTACGCTAAAAAATAATACATACTCCTTACTAGTTTAGGCTACGAAATTGAAGTCTTAAATGTATTTAGTAAAAAGGTTAAAATAACGGGTTAATTGTCATATTCAAAGGTATACAACCAGGTTATTTTGAAAAAAAATGTCAGTGATATTTTTGTTTATTTAAATCCGTTTCGGTTTTATTTAAATGAATTACTAATTAAGTCAACTCTTTTTTACAACTAACTAATTTATTATTGAAGAAACGCAATTTTTTTTCACCGACTAGTAGAGTATTTTTTTTCTGATCATTTTTGTAAATTTAGGTAACTCGGCATTGCTAGGCTATTTGAGTTATTTTATTGTATTTTCATATCACTGGGCCGTTCAAAAAAACATATGTACCTAGAGTTTTGTAACTTGGATAATATACCCTATAACCAAAGCTTTGAAAAAATCCAGACCATTGGGTAAATTATTGTCAACATGAACGTAACCTATTTACACATTAATCTATCTATATTTTTAGTATTTGTATATTCTACGTCTTTCCTAATTCTCTCGCTCCGTGATCGCTTTTTGTCTTTTCTTTCGTTCCACTCTATTTGTACTCGTGTGTATTGTAAAACTAGATAATTTAAATAAAAAACATTTACAATTGGTACCGAAGTTCATTTTATTTTCATCCATCAACAATTTCTCCAGTAATAATAATTATTGACATTAAAATAACGTCATTAGCAAACCGACCTGTCAATAAGTTAACCTATAAAGAGACTACGTAATCTATACTCCGGGGACAGAAAGGGGACTTGTTTGTTGTTTATAATTTATTGCTAAGCATCCCCATGACTACGTAAAAAGTTGTCCTTAAGTATTTGCTACGAAGTTTTCTATTGACAAAGTAGATTAAGTATTGTTTTTCAAGTAAATATCGATAATTTAATACGTCTACCGTAAAATATTCTGCGTAAATTTAGTAAAAGTGTATTTACATTTTTTGAAGTGACAAGAATATCGGTAATATTTTATCCCAAATAACGCATGTTCATGACAGCATAAAGAAAGTATATGTTAAATTTTGTGACAAGGGACGGACCGATGTCCATCCTTAAACTTATTCTTTAACCTCATAAAATATTCTTATCACAGTGAAATTAACCACTAGTAAGCTCAAATTTTAGTTTTAAATTGTAAATTATTCTCACAATTTTTGTTTATACATCTTATAAGTGTAGGTTCTTTATAACTTAGTAATTACGGCTTGTAAACCAAATGAGGAAAAATATGATTAATCTGGAAATAAATATATATATGAACATTAAGGACAAGATGTCTAATATCGGAAATTTTGTGCTTTGACAGTACTACCTACATAGAATCAACTATGAAATATGTTCTATGTATCTTCGATTGCAGTTTAGGAGGAACAGTCAATATGCAGCTGTATCGATGCTGTCTTTACTGAATGTATTTCTGGGGCCTGATAACTTACCATCAGGCCCCAGTTTTATTGTAATACATACATTTTTTTATAAGACTAGTGAGTATGTGAGGAAAGTGAATAACTATTTATGAATACATTCAGAATATTGAATTCTCCCTCACGCGAACGCGATTCCATAAAATGTCGATAAAATGTACATAATGAGTCTTCATAAGTATGAAGAAACGAATTATTATTCTAATATCGTGTTTGTATGTTATCACAATTATTGGGTCTATACAGCTTGCATACTTTAATACTATTTAATCAATTTAATGAATTAATCATGAAACTTATTGCAATTATAATGTATGCTTGTATAACCAATGTGACACTACAGGAAAAAATATAGCTTCAATCAGAGTTAACTGGGTAACTGATTAAATTATTTTTTGCCTGAATTCCATTTTTTTTAACTGTTTGGATCATAGACTAATAACATTCAACAGGGAACAGATGATGAGTTTTTGAAAATGAAACCGAGTGAAATCAATTCCTTGACAAGAAAAAATATTCTTTTTTATCTTTTCTATACTTTTTCTAAAATGACACTAAAATTGTTCATATTCCAATATATATACAAGAATTAGAGATAGATCAGGGTCCTGGGTGAAGTGAGAGATGTATATAAATATAAACCTAATAAAATATATTTTTAAGATTCTTTTTTCCAAGCAAGAGTATTGCTAAATTGTGAACTAAATGTCGTTGTTGTGTGGCAAAGTTAAAAGAAGAAATCGATTGGAAAAGAAACATTTCTTGGTAGTTGGGAAATGAATCAATTCCACAAATTGTTAAGATAAACTCGTGTGCATCCCCGCGACACGACATCTTTGAAAGATAAATGCGAGGGTTTGTTACTTGATTAATTCAATAGCAAGACGGAAAACTGATCCCCCTGGTATATTTCTGGTGTTTCCGATTTCGAAATAGTCGTATTTCTCGAGTAAAGATTAATTAAGAAGACGATAGCGTCAACCATTAATGTCACTTTTATTACACACATATCATTCGCACAATAACGTAAGTATAGAGCAGATTATTAATTGTTTTTTTTATTCACATCCTAACACGAAGATTAAAAAAAATCTGAAACAAATATGTCTATATTTCAGAAACAAATTGTCGAGTTAAGTTTAAAAAATATACTTGAACAGCTTAGTTTCTTACAGATTTACTCATTGAAAATATATATTATTATGCTTAATTTTCAAGGCACAATTTCAACATCGTCAGGTTTTGCTCAAACTAATACCGTGTACTTATGAAAAGTAAATATAATAAAAGCTATAAAGCTTTCGTGCTTCAGAGGACACGGAAAGGCGTCGGTCTCGATTATTATCATTGGATATCAGTTCTTACATCGTGATGGTAAGCAAGTGGGTTGGTCACCAACCCCTCCACCAGTCCACTCTGGAGAAGCGTGATGAAGTATCCACTAGGACTGTATGGTATATATGGTCATTATTTGGATGAACTACAAAATTGAGATTTATTTCCACCACTCCTCAAAGCATATGTTTGAAGTATGTAATTTTTTTCCTTATTATTTTATTGTACCTTTATCATATCTTGTGTCTCTCAACTTGTTTCATCGTCATGTTCATATAAACATTTTCTTTGTCCAATAAGCAACATGTGGTTCATAATATTCCTTCTATTGTCATACTGTTAGGCTGTGAACGCGTCAATGTTACGAGGCAGCATCTTGTATAGGGATATCAATTGTCATTCAATTTATTATATTGTAAATTACACATTTATTTTTATATTCAGTAAGATTGTTGACATAGGCAACAGGACACCATAATGGGGCGTGATAAATGTTCATCGTTTTTCATGCGCAACACTAGACGAGTTTCCATACAACATACGGTAGGAAAACTCTACTTATAATGTTTTTGAAGAATCCCATATAATAATGCTCGGATAATAACTCTCATAGAAGCTCATTCCATGGCTTGAAAGTACGCGCCAAAAAAATATCGCGAGAACTGTACTCCTTAGATTCTTTAACACTCCAATATAGTACGAAATTATTAAATAACAAAAAAATATTGTGATTGAAACGGACTAGCATGTTCAACAGGATGTACAGTAAAGATTGACTTAGCCTCAAGGTTAAAATAACATTAAATTAAACATACCGTATATATATTTCTTTTAATGTGTAAAATACACATACACATTATTGGTATCTAAAAGGATTCTCATCCGATCTTTGATTGAGTACAGACAAGATTGTTTTTATTCTCATTTCTTAATACTATCTAAGCAATGTATATTTATAAGACTAACAAATACTATTGAAATAAGCACGGTAATGAATGGTGCGTGCGAAACGCTAATTTGTAAAGCTTTAGGATAAGGCCTCTTTGATGCACGATTAATGGTAAGCGTTATATTGATGACGTATATAATGAGATTGAGGTTACATTCTAGAGTTCAATTCAAATGACCTTTCGTTACTCAACGGATCGGATCATGCGAATTAATTTAAGGATATTTATTACTTCAAACTATTTATTCTTTCGTGAACTTATTACTTCTTTCTTCGTTCTTTCTATTGTATGTTATATGTTTAATAAATAATTGAGCAATAATATTTTAATCTATATTTTGCATAATATATATCAAATAATTGGTAATTTTTTTTATTATAACAATGAACCAATGTGTCAAAAAATATAGTCCATAGGAAATTGTCTTTTGCGTTTCAATAAACAAATTTATCTATTTAATTTGGTAATTATTTAATTAACAACTATGATATTAAGATAAACATAATATTTATCAAGGATAATAAGTTGGGTAAGATTGATAGATCATGTAATGCCTTTACTGTATCATAATCGACTTGAAGTAAAAAACAAAGGCTATGTTTATTTCTCTTAACGTGAAAATATTGTAATTTACTGAACGGGGTTTCACGTCATTTGTAACATTATATAGATAGAGTGATTTACGTGAAAACTTTATGCATAGGAGTAAACATGATATACTTAAAACCATATGATGAATATGAGTAACCCGTCACAATTTAGATTGTGGATTTCATTTGCAAATGGAAAGAAATCGCTGTGATATTACTACAAAAATGCAATAAGCTAATAATATTTTTAATAACGATGTAATTAAACAACAAATGATGACATGATTGTTATAAACGACGACATAATAACACTGTTATTTTAACATAACAAATTTATATATTTCATTATCTTTCAAGTTCCATATAAATCTTAATCGCCGAGCGTTTGAAACTAAAGAAGTAGAACGGGAAATAACAAGGTGTAAATTAATATATTAACATAATAAGCTATTAAGATGTTTAATGTGGCGCTACGTATTTTGTACGTCATTTCGTTGACGTATAAAACAACGGTTTAGTTAATTATAATGTCCGTTGCGCGTCATAAATGTCAGTTTTACATCTCTCATAACTCTTTCCGAAACATTTCATTCCCGTAAAATACATTTTCCACAAGCGGAGGGAAGTCTTCTTTTATCTTCGCTACATTGGTGAGTTATATTCTGTGATATCTGTGTTAGTGTTATATATTTTATTTCACCACGGATATCTTTCGTCTACATCTTTAATTTATATGTTTGTCTAATTTGTTTTCTTTTCATTCGTATTTCATTTCGTAATAATTTAATTTATAATTTCACGTAGGGAAACGTTATCGTTTCCCTTTTATGTACATACTTATATTTATTTCTAGATATCTATTGTATTAAAACCGTAAACATTTATGGGATAACCTCCTTACGTGTATAATGTAAATTGAAAGCCACCATTCAGCGTTGGGCTCAGTAGAGGAGCGTGCTGAGAGGCTTACTGGTGACCTTAATTTAGTCAAATATTCAAAACCTCAAAGATAAGCTTAGAATCCTCACATTGCTATTTCATGGTATATTTTGTTTGGTAGGATTTCGGTACGAATTATATTATCATTGGGATATTAATGATATTAATTAGCTTTCCGTGTAGCCTGCCCCTGCATGGCTATCGGGCCTTTATTGTATTCCGTCTAAGGGCTTAAGAATGATTACTTTCTTTTTTTTTTTGGTCGGGATTCTCGACAACGCTTTAGTTATGCCTATGTTGTTCTGATATTTTTTGGGCGACGATGGCCACACAAGGCGGCATCTTTGCTCGTTATGAAGTTTGCACAAGAATTTAAATTATTTCACACACTAATCCATGACGTTACTAGACGTTTTCACGTCATACTCAGCCCTTTATTATGAACTAGTTGTTGCCCGCGTCTCCACCCGCGTGTGTGAAAAGAACAGCAATAAAAAGGTTGTCAACTTATTTCTATCAATGGTTACCAGACAATGCTTTTTTGTTAACCACTTTCTTTAATTTAGCTAAAATATACATCGTAATGGATCTTTCTACAAAAATGAGATGTTATTTTGCGGTAAAAAGTAGCCTATAGTACTTGTCATCACTTGTTCATCTATCTCCAAACCAAAAATCGTAATATATCGACACTCCGTTGCGCCGTGCAGAAAAGACAAACATACTTTAGAATTTATAATATTAGTATACATATCCCTATATGAACGAAGTGATGATTTCAAATCCTTGCCTAGTTCTGTCCGATGTGAGTATATTTATGAAAAGTGTCGAGTTTTATTAAGTTAAGTGGGCTTCTAACTGATCCGTCAGAATAAATGTTAAGTAATGACTTTTAAAACAATAATAAAGTATATAGTTCTTAGCGCAGACTTTCATGCATAAAAGTTGAACAACGAAGACGTAGCATAGACAAAGATATATTTCTGAACTGAATGTATGGAAACAAAGGGCACACATTAATCTTTCCTCTACAAAGTACTGTATAGTAATCCGGTTTTATGTGGAAACAATGCGACGGAACTTCATTAAATAACTTTATTATCTGCACGGAGATCTCGTTGACGAGACGAGCCATTAAAATGCTATCTGAAACGAGCTTTCGAACAGCGCAGATTAGGACTTATTATTTAGGACGTTCTGAATTTACTGCCATGAATACTTGCTTGGTATTTGCTTTAATTTAATTTGTAGTTTATTATTTATTTCATTTATTTATTTACTCTTTATTGTTTGTACACCGTAACAAACATATATTTGAATTAATTTGAATTGGTAAGCACAATACACTTGGCGGCCTTAGTTTACAATCAGTTTCAATGCTTACAATCTTCCAGGAAACCCAATATAAGGAAAAATATATCTGGACGAAACTAGGGTAACGTGTACTTAGTAATACACAGACAATACAACATGCAACAATAGAGTAAAGAATGAATATAGAAATGTTGTTAGTTTCTTAGTATGTTTGTTTGGAACAAATCTTGTAAGCTGATTAGAACTACTTTCTCTAATTCAAAATTGTAATTTTGAAATTTAACACCCTGCTTTAATATGCGCACTCGATAAAATGTTTGGGCGATATTATTTATTTATTTTACATATATTTTTCATTTGGTTGATTAAGTCGTCTCCGAGATTAGCCGAAACTAACCTTAATGTAAATAAGAAACTTTTTTTTGGATCTGTTACCTTAAAAAATCTCTCAATCATAGCTTATTTATATATTACGTCAACAGAAATCGATCAATTACAGTTTTACTACAAATATATACACAATTATAAAATATTGTACGAATTCAAGATGCTTGTTATTTTATAATATAGGTACAAAATACACCCTCTTTTTTAACTTATGTTTATATTTATAGTGCGTGTTTTTTTCGAATTGACTGTTGCTGTTGGCCGTATCGGCTTTTACAGCTTTACGCGGGCACAAAGTGTGCATGATAATACCTAAAAGTATGAAATGATATTTTCGTTATTATTTTTTTATTATATCCTAATTATTTTCCTACAAT
>DWPA01006754.1:0-10789 GCA_018251375.1 Calpodes ethlius
AAATATTTATCTGTCACATAAATATCTGCCCCGGCTGGGAATCGAACCCAGAACCCCTCGCTTCGCAGGCAGGGTCAATACCAACTAGGCTTCAGGATTCAGATGACCAAAAGTCGATGGGAAGAGCTTGAACATCCAAGATAGCTACGTAGATAAATTATGTTATAGAGAAATAACATAGAAGCTGTTTAATTAAACCCTCGTTTAAGGGTACGAAACCATACAATGACATGAGAGCATACAGATTGCCTCGGTCGTATCGTATGTATACATGCGAAAAAAGTATTCCTTATAGTCTAAGAGCCAACAGCAAAACTAATTACAATAAATAAATAACGAAAGTATTTATTTACCACACAGTAACCTGTACCGATTGGAAACCAAGGCTTGCCTTAATTGCCTTATTGCAGACAATTATAGCTTGCAAGTTTGTACCAATTACACTCGTGATATTAAAGTAATATAATTTAGTAAGTAATACAATTTAAAATCAGATTTATAATCACCAAAGGTGCGTCTCATTGGGTCAAAGTAATAAAAGTGAAGAAAAATTATAGAATAATATAAAATTGCCCCAACAACAACAGCGTCCGGCTCTCAGACTACAGGAGACATGCCGGAGCCCGCATTTCCCACGGGTCCATTAAGAATGACCCATTGAAGCTCATAAACTTGCCTTGTTACTCCGCTTTAATCAAAGCAGTGTTTTATGTTTGTCTGCGTTGGGATCATTAAATTATTTATGGTGTCCCTCAGATTGACCAACATTTAAGCACTTCTATATCTTACATAATATATATACAGCAGGCGATGTGAAGCGTGATTGAATATATTTTTTAAACACCATATATTAAAAGTCATCTATAACTTACTATAATTATTGGTCGATGCAACCGCCAATCCATGTAAAAATAAACTTCAGATTTATTAACATTATTTAGTTACTGTAATATTATTCAAGTTGACAGTGAAAAGTGACGTATCTCGTCCTTGCATTTCGCTCTTCTAAACTCAAACAACAACCTCGCAAAAACAGTGGAAACTTCTATATGACTTGACGCTCGTATCAAATCCCCCAAACCTTTACAATAGTCAACGATATAAATTATTAGAGTAACTCACGTCCTACTTACGTTTTGTTTCAGTACAATTTGGCCAACGACCCTGTTGATATTCCCCACAAATTTCCACAAGAAACAAACAAGAGTTGATTAACAAACATAAACATTTCAATTAATCCACCGTCCGCGGCGAAAGACGTCGGAGTCGAGAGGTATTTGTGTTGTTGTTTACTGACCTCGATCCGCGCTGGGAATAGTTGAATATAACGAGCCAGTATGTCGGACTCGAGAGCTACGGCGGTTGCTATTTACCTGAAACAGAGAGACGGCACTTGGTTAATGAAAAGGTGAATCTAAACATACTAGAGGCTTCGCTCTACGTTCAAAATTGGACTATCATTCAATTCATCAAAGAGTAACTTAGCATTGACATTTTTTTTGTACTGTTTTCATATAATTGAAAACAAGACACAGAAATCCTAACTTGGATTTATACTATTAAGCAAATCTTTATTTGTCCGTTATACCTAAAAATACTGACATGATTTTACAAATTCGGACCCCTAAATATCCTCTATCCCAAAACCCTTTTTATACGCAATCACACAGTAGAATATATCTGTATAACTTGGGAAGTCTGACTCAGCTGATAAGACTGTATAACACTCCGGAGTTAAACTGATCAACCCAAGTCTTATTCCATGGAAAAAAGAGATTATATTTTGTGGAACAAGGTATAACGATTTATATACCAATCTGCTGACCATCGCAGCATGACCAACATGAAGCTTTATTTATGGGCACTTGGTAGTGAGTGACCCTGTCTACTGTGAGAAGCTCGGATTCGATTACCCAGCTAGACATTTACATGGCAGATAATCTGTTATCGTGTCGCAGGTGCTCGAGATTATTTATCTGTGCATGTATAAGCAAGAAGCCGCAACGAATCCTGACCACGTTTTACCACGCAAATGTTTAAAAAAGTCATTTAACAATCGAATCGTCTCAGTTTCGAATGCAGTTCGTCGAATAACAATGAGATTTCAACAAAACGTCAGCCCGTCGAGGATGCGCGGTGACAGCGGTCGTTGAGGAAAACTAACCGCCGCGCGAGTCGGTCCGCTCGAGTTTCATTATCATGCCGTGTCGTTTGTCACCAGACGGCGAATACGTGTGTAGGAAATAAACTGGTATAGGAACTTGCCGGTGTCCGTTCATGGAAACATTCGACTTCCAAGAGGCAGGGGCAACCTATATTACCCTTTCAAAATATATATTTTCAAAATTCTTCTACGTACTTCCCCCATATATTAGGAATCGCTGTACAACGTTTTATACTTCTAAATTCACTGTGTCATGCTGTGCATTGTCTATGAATCAGTAATAGTTGGCATTTTATAATTTTTCTATGTATATTTATTGAATGGTGAGTTATCAATGTACCAATATATAAATATATTGTATGTACTTAATATTAAGCAATGATGTAACTATGAAAGTGTAGTTACCCACATAGGGAATTCTGTTTTACATACCCAATAAAGTTATTATTGGGTTATTTTATACCAATAAACATTATTTTTATAATCATTCGTTTTATCAGTCAGTTGCATAAAAAATATCGATCGTTGTATCAAGGTTATCTATATTGTAACAATAATAATAAAAAAAGGTCACATCATGTAAATTAGAGTTTTAATATAAATATATGCATATAGTATACACTATATCGGTAGCAGCAGCAACAGCGCTTTCCAAAGCTATTCGTCTCTATACCTGGATGTCGCGTGGGGTTTTAGGGTCTCAGGGAATCCCCTTTTACCCGGCTTGGACTCGGGACAACCAAGTGTCTCGCAGTAGAGGGGCGGGGATATTTAGCGGGGGATCCTATTGATGTCACTATGTCGTCACACGTCATAGAAACGATTGTAGCCACGCGTCACTTTAACGAAATAAGTAATTATATTATGGAAAATAATACTACATAACGTCAAAACTATAATTTTAATAACAAACACTATGTACTTATATCACTAAAGGAATTTCGACTCCAAAGACAGTGGCCTCGCGTCGACTCTTTGCCCCAACTGGGCCATATGAAACATGTTGTGTAAAATCTATATAGTTCACCAAACATAACAAGATTACAAGAAATGGTCGCAAGGATAGAGAAGTGTTATTATAGATGGTCTTGACACACTTATCGCTAAGAGGAATCTCTTTCGAACAATCTTTAGGTGAAAGATAAAGATAAAAACAGTAACAAAAAGGATAAGAGATGTACAAGGAACATAAAACATGTGACATTCCACGTAATAGATAGCGTAGTGAAAATAGTATGATAGTATATTTCTATAGAGATGGCGCCACTTATCAGATACCGTAACAGCTTTGAACCATTATTTCGTAAAAACATATGTTATCCGAATCGACCGAAGATTACACAATCACCGGCGCACGAAATCAAAATTATAATCTTAATATACAAATCTCGTGACATGTAGGTTTGCGACGAACTTGGAAACAATCGATTTAAATTTTAAATGAAATTTTGCATACTGTGTGTAATTCGGTCCAACTTAAAAGTAAGGAGAGTTTTGGATAGATGGCGCTGCTATCGAGATTCATTGAGGGTAAGCCAAAACAGTAAGAGATGTGGAAACGGCGCCATAGAAAGAGTTATTTAATGTGGTTAGCATTTACCAAAGGAATAATATAGGATTGCATTTCTCACGTTGTGAGAGGAGACCCGAGCTCAATAGGAAGACGGTTATAGGTTGTGATGATGATGGTGATGATGATACCGATCGAAACAACGACTATCAGATCAGGTAGTGAGCATATAAATATTGTTTTTATATTTAGCACATGTTTGTTTGTTTGTTTGCTTACACCTTGATTTCAAAGTTGAATAACAATCGACGGCCTTAATGCCAAGTGACGTTTTTAAAAATACAACCCTGGGTGACGATAATAACTTGTAGCAGTTCTATTTAAAAAATATCGTTCAGTATCGTCACATTTTGTTATCTACTAGAATAACAAACAAGGCATGGTCGCGAGGGGCAACGCACGCGTTCAATGCAACCGCTTCGGCCTCGACACTCCGCGTCACCGGTGCTAGTTGCTACTGACATCGCTACATGGAATAGAAATGATACTAATTGGGTACAATGCCAACCCTGGAGGTAAGTATGTTAAAGATGCGATTTTATTACGTGGAAAATATTTGAGAAAATACTATTGTCACGGACATTTATTACGACATATTAAAGCCATAGCAATGTTTTTAGTACTTATATCTTTTTACGTGTTTGACGGATTAAGAGGCGATTTTGTGTTTGTGTGTGTGTGTGTATACATTACAATGGGTTCACATGTAAAAGACAGACACTAACAATCGTGTCACTGTCAAACCAAACCTAATTAAACATTATTTTGTCCAAGTCTGTATTGTATATTCAAAACAGATTAAATAATTCAGTTACTTATTAAGTTATTCATTAATGTGGTCTGATGATTCATTGCAACTTTACTTGCTATCACATGTAAATTGCAATACACGGAATACCTTCTAAATTAAATCTAATAACAATTGTCTCCAAGTATTGAGTTTCGTTTTATTACGGATCCGTGAGCGAAGGGAGCGAAGTAGAAATAGTTCACATGCTTCTAAACGGACTATTAAAGTGTTAAAATAAATTAAACAGTTCGTGAGATGCACTTGCGAAGTTTTATTAAGCTTATATCGCGTCGGTGTTCCCGTTCAATTATAATGTGGGCGTCTTCGAGTCAACAGTGAATAGACTTTTACTAAGTTAGTGCCATTACCGCCCAACTACATCGCCACTAACCATTAAGGGAGATTGTAATCAAGCAATATAGCCTATAATTAATGATAAAAATTAAACGATTAAATTGTACGAAACTTTGAAATCTTACATAATAAAACGTTATTTTTTTTATTTCAAACACCAAATAAAACTAATATCTATTTACATTACAAATACATTAAGGTAACAATTTGTTATAGGTATAGATAGACCTTGAGGGCTACAATTTCTACGTAAATACAATAAGACGACAAAAAATATTTAGTTTAATAATAACTTTGTGTTAATATGGTCGTATAATTCAAAACGTACAGGAGAAAATTAAATACCTGAATTTAAAATAGATGCTTTTTCTAATACATAAACGACAACTAAAAATACATAAGCATATTAACTTGCCTATTTACCTAGTTTGTTCTTCGTAATCAAAAATTCGTCGTATTAATTAAATTCACCGACTGTGGGAAATTTAAACACAGTTTTCCTCGTACAACAGTACACGGGGAAATACCGAGTAATATAAATATGCAAACACTAATCAGTCCGCAAAATTTTGTTGAACATAAAAACATTTATCTTAATATCACTTACAATAATTTATATTGTGTGAATAATCACTATAGAATCCATCAACATAAATATTTGTTCACAACCATACATCTCCATCCAGCTTCATCTCAATCCATCTAGAGAACTCGACCTTGGGACCTGGATGTTGGGGGGAATTTTGACAGATAACATTTCAGATACATACAAATAACATTGGAGTGTCTGTTTGTAATATTTAAATAATCGCTTTCACTACATGCATATGAATATACATACGGTACATACACTAAAATATTTTTGTTTTTAATTTTTGTCTGTGTGTCTGTTTGTTCTGGCTAATCTTTGAAATAGCTGGACCGATTCTGACGGGACTTCTTATCTTCTATAAAACAAAATAAAGTAAAACTATTAGTTAAATTCCACGCGGACGAAGTCGCGGGCACAGCTTGTAAGCACATAAGTCTCATTCATTACGTGTGGTGAAAATCGTAAACCTAGGCAGTAATAACGGACGATGCCAATTGCATCATTTCGTTTCTTTATCTTACGTAGCAGGCCTAAATTAATAAGTGACATTAACAGCCACACTAAACACGACAAACACACACACTGACACATGATTAAATTAGAAATTAGTGTTAAACTTGTTAATTACGTTAAATATTTATGTATACTGTAGCTTTATTTTAAGTGCTTCTGAAAATGGATGGCCGTAAACAGCTGTGACATATGTGACTATAGCGGTTGTTTACGTTCAATGTTAATTTCCGATAATAAATCTTTATACATATATCTCTCTCTCTCTCTCTCTCTCTTTATCTCCTTTAAACCACGAAACGTAGACTGTAGTCAAAGAAGTTCATATCTGATACTCTATTAAGTGCGGCGTAATATAAACACACGATAGACAACAGTTGACTTATCAAGACTCGAGGAATGACTATAAAACTCGGTGACACTGACATGCAATTAAAGAACGATTTATACTCATTATAAATCCATAAACAAACCGTTAATTGAACACTCGAAAGGAAATGTCAAGAATTTCGGAATGAAACACGTTTAATGTTAATGCGAGGTGTAATACTGTGCGATGTATGAAATCTACTACACTTTTAAGTGTCACACCTTAGTAACTTTTCATTTCGAGCTTAAGAAACATTCTAAATGGCTCCGTGAAAAACGATTCAAAAATTATAGAACAAAACTGCGTTCTCATTTACAAAGAAGAACGCGAAATTTAAATTTGCATATATTGCGAACGCTTTCGGTTTAAGCATCATCATAAGCTTAATGGCTGCGAAGCAAAGAGCTTTTCCCTAACTCCCTAGCTTTTAATGTTATAGGACGTTAAGATATAATATTTTTTACAATAAACCGATGACCCTTTGCGTGACCTATTTTTTTATCTTTTTTTTTGTAAAGACAACCTTTAAAAAAATCGCAATTACTAGATAACCTCACGTTATACATGTACGCGTCTCTACTACAAATACCGTACCAGCTAGTGTCAGAAACAAACTTAAAATATAACACTACTCTCAATCTTATATTGTTACACAGAACAATATTATATCATATTTTAATAACCATTAAACAACACCTTTAAACTGGCTTTCAAAATCGCTCATTTAGCGGCACAATTATCGCCTAAAAGCACGCCTTTTTATGCACGTCATTCAATTAAAGGTTCGTTAGCGCTAATGCCTCAATTCCGTAACGACGCTTCAATGAACAGCTTTGTGCAACCGACAGTACACGTAGTAAATTTACTGATGCTTCGTTACTTGTCTTGTACACAATTAAGCTTATTTGCTAACACACGCGCACACATACACGTATATACGTACAAGCGATGCACGCTCACATGGAACGTTTACAGTTATTTACACAATCCCATTGTTGAGGGTCTGTTGATAACAAGAGCCACGATCACCGACTGACGCATACAAATCGAGCGAACAGTTTCCATGGCGAAGTGCCGCGACACACTTGGCTAAACATGTCTATTATGTGGTAATGCTTTGTATCGTACTAATGCAAACACGATGCTTACACTGACATCAATTGAATTTGATAAATTTAAAGAGTTCTTAAATGTTTGACAGCAGTGATAGTCTAGTGGTTCGAACGTTGGTTCCCCGAACGTGGGGGCGTGAGTTCGAATCCTGCACGCATCTCGAATTTTCAAAAAAAAAGTTATATGCGTATTACTAGTTAATTATCAGTTGCTTCAGTGAAGGAAAACATCGTGAGGAAACCTGCACACCTGAGAGTTCATCTCAATGTTCTCGAGCATATGTGAAGTCAGCATGGTGGACTATGGCCTGTACCCCTCATCTTGTGAGAGGAGACCCGAGCCCAGCAATGGGACAATTATGAGTTTTAATGATGATGAAATATTTGATCCTAACGGTCGGCGCCCAGACAGTTATTGCAATGTTTAAAAAGGACAAATTTTGTTTTATTTTAGACAAAATTGCAATATTATTTTGTCAACTGATTTACACATCAGTTTTTGAATATGACTTAATTTTGACCATTGACCGTCCTTAGTTAGTTTAATTTCTTGTTCCTACTATCATACAAAACGATTTCAGGTTCGTGAAAAGTAGAAATTTCAACTGTTTTTTATTTACCCGCAGTAATTTAAATAGGTAAAAGAGACAACATCGTAAAACAAATAGCTTTTTTTATTTCTATGCATATCCATCAACGTGAATCGATTCGTTAGAACCGAATATATCGAGTAATTAAACGCTTCGAATCATCGTCCGTCGTTTCAATCAAACCGAACCGTTTGCTCAATGTTTTGTTTGACCCACACATTAACATGCGCATGTTTATTTCCAAACACTCGTAAAAGATGTGCTTTAGTGTGACATTTACTTTACTTTATTGCTCAAAATTTACATTCAATTGCTTCCAAGAAACAACCATGTTGTGATGGGTTAAAAACTGGCTACAGCTGTTTGAGTGATTACAGAGAACATTGGTTATAAGCAAAATTTAAATTAAACTGTAAGTAAAGTATACACACGAAACAATTTTTAAAACTATTCAAATTAATTAAGTTGTTATTAGTTTACTTTGCAACAATCCGCGATTAAAATGTATGACGGTATATGGGTCGTTTTCTCAAAATTTGTACATGGTAATATTAGTATGTCCCAAGTTTTAAATAATATTTCTTAAATATTTGTTTGTACCTACATTATTATATTGAAAGTCAAAATATTTCTTGTTTTATGTTCTCTCTACTTTAAATGTAGAAATTATTTATAGAAATACAAATGAAAAACTATGCGAATTTATTATATGAGATACACCATTTTTTTCGATGTCCCACGGTTATACTTTAATTTAATACTGCAAATAAATTAAAAACGGTGATGCCCATGATAGATATTTTTAATTATTATAAATAATGAACCTTATAGCTACTAAGAGTAAGTATTATTTTACACATAATTGATCAGAGTCATACATAATAAATTAAAATATTGGGGTCGGAAATTTAGCCATGGTGGAAAATTCCACTCCGAAACCATACTTATTATCGTTTTCGATTAAAAAAATTGTCACTTTATGAGTATTTTCGAGAAATTGTAACATTCTAAATAGGCACGACACAAGTTCACCATATTTAATTCGTCCATTTTCTCGGCTGCGATAGTTAAAGCAACACGTCTTCACTGTGTCATTTTCGGTCTGCTGCTTTCCGAAACCAAAAATCAAGGTAAGAAGTTCACAGTTATTATGTTATTAACATTCATTGTGTGGACTAAACATTTAAGAAACTTATTAAATCTTCAAATACTCTGAAATCATAAAATTGTAAAGAATATTAAATACTTATTCGTGCAAGTAGCGTATCCGTTACCTCCATTCCGAAATTAAAATTTTGGTAACGTATATAAAGAATGCGAAAGTTTCGGAATGGAATTATAAAACCTAGTGCACAAGGTATAAGTACGGACAGTGGAAAATATGTGGGATTTTTTTTCATGCTTCAAAATTCAATATTTTATGTGATTTCAGAGTGTGTACGTGTAACTCCGAAAAATGGTCGTCTTTGTTGATATTGATGATTTTTTAACCAAAGACCAGTTTTTTTTAATGTATGAATACAACTTACAATGGCCATGGTCAATAACTCATATTTTTCTGAACCGAAGATGCTATGGATGTGGACATACTGTTTCTCTCGATTTTGCAAAACCAACGCATTTCGTAATAAGTAACAATGAAAATCTAAAAGACTTGCTAAACTATGATTTTTTTTGGTGTTCAGGCTGTCAAATGTATGCAGTATATGATCATTTTGATGAAGACGAATGTGAATTTTGTGTATAAGGTAGATAAATTATATTAGTATAACATTTAATTATCACATCACTTCGTAATTTCGTTATTTTTTTAGTTTCGTTGATTGTTAATATCACACAAACCCTAAATAATACAAATACATATATCAAGAAGACCATACTTTGCAATTTTAAGTTGTATTCATAAAATGAGTTTAATATTAAAACTGCAACAATAATATTGTTTAAATTATTATTTCATATTCTTGTAAATTTTTTGTTTGTAGATGCCACTGACACCAGCAGAGAAGATGAAAAGATATAGAGAAAAATTAAAGAATGATCCTGATAGATACAATGAATACAAAAAAAAAGATTTACAACGCATGAAAATTAAAAATAAAAAGATATCGGAAATGTCTGAAGATGAAAAACGAAATGTTAGAGAAAAGTGGAAAAAACAAAAGAATAAAAAGCCACAAGCAAATAAGGAAGAAACTCAGTTAATACAAGAAAAGAAAAATGAAACTTATTCCAAAAAACATTTTTTTCTTACAAAAAGATGGAAGAGTGCATGTATTTCCTTAGCATCTAGAAATAAAAAATTACAAACGAAAATAGAAACATTACGGAAGAATTTATATCGTGTAAGAAAACAAAGTTCCAGTGAAATAGAAAAATTAAATAATAAAATCATGAAAAGTAAAGCTCGTGAAGAAGTTTTGGAATGTGCAATTCGTAAAGCATATAAAAACAGTAGAAGTCATGAAAAACGTGTTTTAAAAAATATTGCATCTACCGATTTAGTACGTCGAACTAAAACAAAAACTTACATATCAAAACTATTAGGTTTAAAGGGTCGCGTCAGTTTCTGTTGATATAAAATTTATGTTGTGTGTATTAGGCTTAAGAATTCCATACCGATACCGATTTATTTTTTCCGTGACTGTCCCACGTATATTTTTTTTTGGAACTGATATTTTTAGAAAAAGAAGCTTTATTATGTTGTTATTTGTTAATTAGAAGTTATATATGTTAT
>DWPA01006755.1:0-10789 GCA_018251375.1 Calpodes ethlius
GTCATCACTAATGTGTCATGTGTCAACATTTATAAAAAAATTGAACTATATGTACACAATACTAACTATGAACCGACGAGTCTTCAAATCTACTTTAACTTGTTCAGATAACAATAATATAAATGCTTACCTTAAATGCAAATCCTCTCTATAATCCAATGTACGGTCCAAAGAAATCTATTCAGCCGATTTATAGTCTATTATTGACAAAAAATCAGATAAATAGATGAAGAAGACATTTCTCGTTTGAAGGTTAATATTACAATAGTACTTCAATATTAGTCTGAGTGATAAATATTTGCGTAGATAAACAAAATAAACAAAAAGAACAATTACAAATGTACGATGAAAGTTTAAGAAAAATCAACACATTTTTTAATGCACAACGGAAACCGAGATAAAACACTATTCGTGCTACACCAGTTCGAATTGTACAACAAATGGCGACAAGTTTAGTGTAGCTCAACCCCAGAGTAGGTAAAATTACTGGCTCAACACTTATTCGACGCCCACTGTTGCAGCTGCGTCCCAGCTCGTTCCGTTTTTCGCTGTCAACATTTTGTAACCATTCGGCGTAGATATCGCGTCGTCTTTTAAGTATTCACCATCAGCTCCTAATGTGAGTTAAGAGTCATAATTTTATGTTGTTTTTTTGAGTTCATTTACTTAACTTCAATATTATTAATATTAATGAGGGTTAATGACACAATATATTGAGTATTGGATCGGAAATGCTTAATAGTATTTTTGAACAATCATAATATTTAATAGGAAACATCTGTTTCTATTATGAATTATTACATTATTATCGGTAAAAACTATCATGTTTAAATCTGTCATGAAAAATCTTTTAAGAGATTGTAGTTAATATGTAAGATACTCGTGTTTCCGTAATTGATCTGTAGTTGTAGAATACTCGTACAAGCCTCGTTAGCCTTAATCATTGGACGGAGAGCGTTTGTTGTTGTTTTTTCGTTCGTTTAATTTGAAGCTGAAATAAACGTGGATTTTCACCAATATACGACGAATGTTGCTACATTTACGATATTATTTTGAATTGTTATTTTACTGAAGTTGAAAATGCAAAATAACAATCTTTTTTTTATAACATAAATAGTAACACGGTCTGAATTATACATATGTGTATTTATTGCAATTGTACATTGCACTGTACACGTGTTCTCTATACATTTATAACTAACCTTTTCACAGAATCTCCGTACTATAACTTTTATATGGCGCCGTGGAAAAATATCTGTTTCTTGGAATGAAAATGAGTAAGAATAATTTACAAATATGCTAAGTATTATCGAAATTTGTTCATTGAATTATACTACACGTACAGCCAATGATAAAAAAAATCTTGAAACATATTATTATGAATGGAAAATATGTAATAATATTTCAAAGAAAAAAGGAAAAGGACGTGATGAAAATTGATTCCCAGAATGTGATAAATTTTAACCATAGTTTATAGGGGTCTAAAAGTGTAGTTTAATTGAATAGAGAGGAAAAATATTGATTATGTTTTCCTTTAATTTTCCTCTGATGTCACAGCTACATCTGTTACGCTGCTGTTACTGTAACGTATTAATTAACAGGCTAACAATGACACTTCACAGGTATGGCCGATAAGCTAGCGCACTAATTAGCAACTTTTATTTTATCCCTATAGGGCATGAAATTACAAAAAAAAATTTTAGTCCAACGTATTGTATGCGATATCTCCGTGTATTTACTTTGTTGACAAAGTTTCATCTTTCTAGGTCCGGACCACGATTATGTCCGTTAGCATTTTTTAAATAGCTTGTTTAATTAATAAATGCCCACATAAAGATGGAGTTCTAAAAGTAAATATTACGTATTAACTAAGAACAAAGTCCGTCAAACTTATTTATAAACCTCCTAATGGAATTTTAATACTTTCATCCTTTATCCCGCGGGGACAGCGGCAAGTATCCTATTTATGTTTAAGAATAGTTTCCCCATGTTGGCGTTTATACAATTAGATACTTAAAAACTTCAACGTTATTTAAAATTGAACTTTATCTTGTTATAAATATAAATCATATTTGAATTAAATAGTTGTTAACTGGCTTTTAATACTGGAACTGATCTAGCCAAGTTCTGTTAGCTAGTTAAAAACCAACAGGGTACCTATTTACAGTTTTACGCAGACAGAAGTATGTAGGAAGTGGTACGTAAATCTGCTACTTGGTGACGGTGTCGAGTCAAGCAAGTATATCTAACAATATCTAACCTGAATTGAGTCTATTTATTTCTAAAACCAACATTACTTAGTCTGTTATTTAATAAGATGCATCAATAGGAAATATTACATTCAATTAATAGTCATTAGAATTCTAAACACGTTCAAATGTATTATAAAAAAAATCTTTGTGTGTATTATATATGTTGTATACCTATATACGTATGTACATTATTAGCTAATCTGTACAAAACTTGACATTGATGACTTGATTATATTAAAATATTTAGAATTAACTTGTTTTAAAACTTTAAGGTACCTTTAAGACATCTTTACAAAACACAGACTAAATAATTTAATGAAATTTTCAAAAATATAGTATCGAAACTGTTCAGAATACTGCAAAGTTATTCAAGCTAGAGTTCCCAAGTTCGTATATTATTTCAACTAAATACCGAGAATTATGCCGAACATTAATCAACATACCACAATACTGTAAACGGAGTGGGACTTGGCGTTTGCCCTTGTTATCTTAAAGTGTGTATCTATAAATCCGAGTAATTACAAGCAACAATAATACGTCGTTAATATTACACGATTTCTAATCGTATCCAAAAATTATCTAACAATTAAAAGTAATAAAGAAAGGTATTACATATACATCTTATAATAACGAAGCCAATTTTAGACTGAAAGATATACATATATATATAAAGTAGATAAGAAATAAACAAACGTGTAAAAATGCCGCTTGATATAAAATTCATGAAATAAAGTAACTCACAGAAATAAATACAAAAATACAGTTATGAAATACATCGAGTGCTTTATTATTAGCGTCGAAATAACAAATAGCTGATCGAAACTAAACAATATTACTTTTGCCTTTATTTCAGTGAATACGCGAAAAAGAATTTTTATACTTTCTCTATATATTCACTATTACTTTTGAATATTATCTCAATACCTTTCTCGTAATTTAATCTGTATTTTAATAACCAGGACTACAGTTGATGAATATATTACTTCGGAAAGGTAAAGGAAACGAGCGCGGAGGAAATCTGGTTTGTGTTAATTACGGATATATTTATGTGTGGGTCAGAGCAGAGCGAGTAAGCAAGTGTGACACGAGGCGTGTTCCCCTCTCAGGGAGTTCCTAACTTAATTCATTACCCTGCTGTGTTTGAGTTCCGGAAGCAGTTGACGGTTCCGTTTTGGGAAACGAATACAGTACCCGCGCCCTGATTTTAAACTACGGTTGGTAGCATCCGGTCATCTTAACTTTATGCGGAATATTTTAAAAAGGTTTCTCGTTTGTTAAAATAAAACTTTTTAATAAAAATTCCAACTACAAAAATATTGATTCAAACCTGTGAAATAATACATTAAGTAAGTACACGTAAAGTATTGCTGGGGCCGGCTTCAAAAAGAACTTTAGTACTTTAATATATTATTTCATTTGAGTTAATATTTATGGAGTCGGTTCGATTTTTATTAAAAGTTAAATTTTCATTCCTTTTGTAAATATACGTACACAGTAAGTGATCTTTACACATATTCGAAGAAGCTCAATGATGTATTAGTTTTGATAGTGTAATATTATTTATAAGAAATATTATTGTACATGGTTCAATAATTCTCTTTCGTTGAAGAATTACAAATTTTGTCGTTACGTCTAATTACCAGACCCTGGGAAAGTCAATGATGTTGGTTTTGGTATCTTAATATTACCAAAAATTAGTATTTCTAAACACGATTTAATTATTGGTGTCCAATAATAAGTTCCACTCTTTATCGCTTGAACTCTTCATCAGTTACTTACTATTTTTTATTTGGGAGCAAATGAAAGAATTTTTCTAAACATTGCCGTTAAATTTAAATCGGTCAAACCGATTTCTAGTAATCGGTGAAAATACATAAAAAAAGATTCCAACGAATTGAGTACAACTCCCATTTTAAATCGGTTAAAAATATGATGTACAGAGTAAGCCAAGTAGTAAGGTGCTTTAGACTCTAAAAGATTTGTTATATTTATCATTCTTTAATCTTTCACTATATATTTTATTCTACTCTCTTCTACATAACTATTCCTTTCTGCTATGTTTGATAATATTCTATTTTATAATTTTTGTCGTTAAATGAACGTTTTAATCCTCTGCTCTAAAAATGTCTCGTCTAAGACTCTAAGAGTGTCTAGGTTGATTGACACGTAGGGGTGAACGATGTATTAAGATATATTTCACCCGCTCGTGGGATCCCCGTTGTAACCTAATAGCTAATAGTTACGTGATACTACGTGTTTTAAGCTTGTTAATTAAACGGAAGACATTTCTCAGCGAAATGAGCAGTAACTTTGTGCGCATTATTATACTTGTTCATGTTTTGTTTTCATGACATGTTTTCTGTTCATTTTCTTGTTGTTTTTTGCTTGATAAATGTTTTAACATTTAATTTATGTTGCTTTTTAGAGTTTAATTATGTAAGTATATACGTAAGTATATAATGAACAATAATTTGTTATTGCATGCTTGTATAGATCTTTATATATATTTGAGAAAATTGATTAGGAATTAAACAAACTAACTTGTTCATACCGCCATATATCGGATTATACACTATTTTTGTCTTCCTTTTGAAGACATTGTCCTTGAAAGAAGTCTGCACTATACAGCGTAATTTTTACTTAAAAGCTTTCCTCGGTATTACAAAGAACATACTAGTGCTTGCTTAATTCAAGATCTTTGATTTAGAGTACTCCCCAAATATCTACAAAATTCTTTGCATTTATCATGGTAGATTGAAACCCAGTCTTTTTTTATCAAATTATAAGTACGCTGTTTCACTATTAAAAAAAAACTTTCACTACTAAAAAAAAAAAAAAAAAAACTATAATTCTATCTAAAGTGATAATAAAGTTGTGAATAGTAAATCGCATTAAGTAAAAACCTGTTGACTCTTGACTTAAAGATATCTACATTATAATCGATCGGGAACACCGACGCGGGAAATTTAATTTAATTTAGTGCTTGTCTTCTCAGGACTGAAAGATGTAAAAGTTGAATGGTAAACTTTCTCTCCGAGTAGGTATTTAACGATTGAAAAGAATTAGCAATAATAATAAAAACACTAACACAATCATACCCACGCGGTAGGATTCCCTGTGTCGCGGGCGGCATGTACAACACAAGTAACATCCATCACCCGAGAACAAATATTTATCTGTCACATAAATATCTATCCCGGGAGTCAAACCCGGGACTCCTCGCTTCTCAGGCAGGGTCACTACCAACTAGGCTACGAGGCCGTCAGAACAACAACACAGCAATAATTTTTCATGACGTAGGTAAACTACAATTGTTGTATGTAAATTAAATTTATTAATAATAATTATATCCTAAGCGAAAAATATAACAATATGTCAATCAATCAACCACCTATCGTTTAACTAATCTCCAAGCAAGTCTTGTTTTGTCACTGTTATATGGCAACAACTTGCCAAGTGGAAGGGAGAGAAAACTATGCAAAAAAAAATAGATTCACAGACGGCGGGATCCGAAGTTTGAGCATTACGTATCACCATAAAGATATGAAGATAAAATAGAAGCTTCATAGGTATAACAGACTGTCTGCATCCAGCAACGTTGGTTCATTACGATAATGTTTGTTGATTCGGTTCGCGTTTCTGTTTTGTGTACTTAATTATATTTTTAATTTGTGTTAAGTATGTGTTGTGTGAGTGTATTTACCAACTTCAAACGATATATGATTTTTCATAATGATAAAGCCTAACACAAGTTTAGTTACTTGAATTGTAAAGTCAATCAGCTGGTACTTTATAAGATTTAAAGATTTGTGTACTTATATAAAAAATCTGCCACGAGACTCATTCAATACAATTTCGTTATTAAAAAAGGAAAACTTTTATATTATTTATATTGGATTTCTCCATCTTATGATGAATTTCAATCATAAATCATTTTCAACTAAACGTCATATCTTTATAATTTTTGGCAGGAAGCTTCAAGAAATTGTTTCAAAGAAAATCAAGTAAGACCCAGCATTCTTCCGTTAGTTTAGAACCGGAAAGTAGTTTAAACTTTCTCATAAAGTTGAGACTTATAACAAAATTACGCCATAATTTACTGTTAGTTTCAATAGACTGTATTTATTTTGTAATGTATAGGTACGGAAGACATACTTCATATCGTTTATATGGAGTTAAATCGTATTCGCTATTGTAATCACATCGTTAATCGTATTCGCATATTGTATTGTACTTTTCCTGTTAATTTTTAACATGAACTTAATGTAAGTTAATTTAAGGCTGTTCATCCGACAAATATCTATCTATGACTAAGGAAAGTTCAAAGGCTTAGGCAAAATGCAAGGTAGTAGGATTAACAGATAAATGAGTTAGTCTTTAGCCGGCTATATACTGGATAATTCTGCGCGCACCAACGCGGCTAAGCACGATCCAAAGTCGTCATCGATGTGAGCGTGCAGTGCGCGACGTAAATGCTTGTGTGCGCACGATTCGCGAATTTGGATCGTGAATCGTTAATCTTAGATGGTAGGTCGTGGATTTCCAATCACCGTTCTAAAATGGATCGTCCAGTGTGTATCCGGCTTTGTAAAATCACAAGTTACAAACATATACTTGTAAAAAGTATGAAGTAAAATCCGCATGCCTATTTTTCTAATCTTTACACAATGATGTGTGTGTACTTTTTTATTGTGAAGACTTCTCCGATTACAACACATTATTACACAATCTTAGCTAGGTTTTTTGAAGGATGATATATATATATATTTATATGTATATATATATATATATATATAAGTTGTTTTAGTTTACACACTAAATAATTAAAATTTGGTCGTAATGAGGTGGTCTAAAATACAAACCACAATTCTATACCCGGGTATACCAGAATGTCATAAGAGGTGACAGAAGCTAGCAACGGCCGTTTACCGATGAGAAGATCTCATGTTCTGCATGACGATACGCGGATAAGTATTCACTGTAATAGGCGTTTGTACGAGCGATATTAATGAGTGAAAAAATCCATGTCAATCCTAAGCTCTGCTTCTTCCATAAATTTCACTTAGATTTTATAACAATGCGAATAAAGTTATATAGAAATAAATCGATTACTACCTTTTCCGCATTTGAGAACAAGTGCGTGTGTAATTCAAAATATTTTCAGTATAGTAAGATAAAGGTGTACCCTCTCGGGAAATTACTGCCGAAATCTCGCCGCCCGCCTATAGACAGCTTGCTCGCCTCCTTTGTGCTTTGAATCAATTCCCGTAACTTATCTGCATATTTTATAATGCGAGACGAAGTGACGCTGCAGCATCGGCAACTCTCATCGGGGATTTCATCTCGTTTCCGAACGAGGCAAAGTTACTAATAATGTTAGTGTTGTTAAACGACACCGTGCCATGAATTTTAAACGAAGACACGGTTTAACTGAGTTATTCAATATGATCCATATATAGAGTACTCGTACGTGTGGAATATTTAATTGCAAGTGATCGTTGTTACCAATACAGGAGACTTGGTTATTGTTTTGCAAGTTTAGCTTCCTTTATACAAAATGCGAATAGTTTAATCGACGTATATATTTATTATCTGTTAGTGAGTTCAATTTCATTTGGTTTTCAATTCTAGTTTGATTTTACTGTACTTTCCAGTATTCTGGAAGCGATTCATACATAATTTTTATTGACGATTAAATCTTACGTACTTTGTATGTATTTTAGACCACTATCTGTACTTGCATGGTCAGAAAGAAAATTATATTTGTGTAAGAATTTGCTATCAAAAGGAATTTAAGAAGTTATCATACATCTGTACAGTTATTAACAGTTACTACTATTTGTCATTTTATACCTTTATAAATTATGTTTATAGTATTCAGTTAAAGCAAGATAAACTTACCTCTCTAGTCTTTATATTTGACTTACATTAGGTACTTATGTCGTTGGACAATACTGAAATTTAGCTTTACCGAGCACTAGTTTAATAGCGTCCTGAAACAAAAGCTGTTTGAGCCCCTAGATCGCACTGAACTTGAGCCTGTGTTTAGGAGCCTATTCACTGAATATACCCGATGTCCACTGCAACGTGCAAGCGTATTAGGAAATGAATTTTAAAATACTTTCGACTATTCATTTCGGACTTTTTACAAGCTAATCGTTTAAATGCCATTTTTCTTCTATAAATCTATTTCGTGTAACAAATAACTATACAATAAACTAATTATAGGAATTCGAATCTATATTAGATATTTATCTTTAAATGTTGTTATTTCTTTACGTTTATAAGGTATCCAAGTTATTGAGTCTATGTGTAGGTTTTAAACTTAAGATAAAAGCCTGTTTGATCTGTCATATTAATATATATAACACGCAACTATTGAATATATTCATGACTTTTTGCTCAGGGATGAAGATAGAATATGTTAACAAGAATTGAATTATGAAAGGTTTGGTATAATAGTGTATGTATCATATTAATATATAGGTATCATTGATACGCTTATGGAAGTATATTTTTTTATTCGACCCCCTTTTTGGAAATATATTTATCATGGGGTGAAGAAATATCGCTAGAAGCTCCTCAATATATTTTTATAGTTACAAATACTTAATTTTTATAGAATAATTTTCTAATCTATCTGGTATTGGTTCTTCTACGTCTTCTTGTCGTTTGTTTGTAGAATGTTTTCCAATTTGTTTGGTACCCCTTGACGAACTTTAGTCTAATCAACGTGTTTTTAATGTAATTGCTGTGGTTGATGTGTAATAGTTTCATAGAAAAGTAAATGGACTCAGATATACCTACTAAAAATGTTTACTATGCAAATTCATGGTTTCCTTATATTTTCAATAATGATTGTATTTTAATTTTGATTGTTGGGAGAACAGTCATTATAATTAATTGACAATAAATATAAATGTCTCTTTACACGGCTATTACGTTTTCTGTGATTTCAATGTTTGGTTTGCACGGCTCAATTAAATGAGTTTCTGTAATAAATGGTTCTGCATTTAGACGCAATGCTGTATTGCATATGCCGTTTATGTAGCAGAGGCTCTATTTATGATATATGAAGTAATCCGCTTTGAAACATTGTAGTGACTTATCACAGCTAAATAACGCTTAAGTGACCCTAGTAACTCTCTCTCTTCAGTTCATTACTGAGGATTGTGATTCTGATGCGAAATTTTACAATCGTTTGTTTAAATTTATGACAATCAGCGGCTTGGTGGAGAGCCGTGCTAACTGGTTTCTTCAGCTGTTTGGATACCAGATCTGACCATCTTGTAGAACTGCTTGCTTAAGGTCTCTGGCCCATACTAGTCTGGACCCTTGTAACTAAATAATTCTAAATTGAATAAGCAGTAAAATAAATGTAAAAGTAAATTAAGATCAGAGAGAAAAATAGAGAATTATTATTATATATTAAGATGAGCACGTTCCACCTTGATGGTTTGGATGGATGGATGAAATTCCTATGTTAGCCGAGATAAAACAAGTTTGACTGCTTGATCAATCTTTCTTGTTGAACCATGTTAAACAACGGACTACAACAGATTTCCAAATTTTTCTACACAAAAAATCAAGCCATAACAAAGCTCCGTGAAGGAAGGATAAACAAAGGAATACAAACACACTTTAATATTTACATAAAGTTGAATATTTTATAGGATATCACACTCACAAAATTAAACATTAACTTATATAAAATAAATTAAACATAAATAATTAACATAAAAAATAACTTATACTATACTACCTTATTTATTTCCAAGTAGTATTTGCGATTTTTTGTAACCACTCAAATTTTTATATCAATCATTTGTGATTATCAAGTATTACTTTTAAGTAGACTACTTTCAATGACGGTGAATCAAAGAGTTCTCTCAAGATAGTCGATGAAAGTTTATCAGGAAGTTCGGTGGCTTAGAAGTTAGATGTTTGAAAATGAAAGCGTTCACCTACTCCGTAGAAGGCATATTAACTTTAGTTTTTCTTTCCCCGGCCGGATCTTGTTAAAGTGGATTGGATTTTGAAAACTTTGTCCGTCCGTCACATATTGAACGCTGGCAAAATCAATTTTATACTAATAAACTGATACTATCAAATATATACGATAAATATTCGAACGATCGAACATTCACACTTTCGTATATGAGTCGTGGGATTTAAATATAAATGAAACATGACAAACATGATACATTACAAATTACTTTGTCAGTACACCTGATAGGAACGTAGCACCGACTCATTGATAGCTAAAATAGAAAAGAGAATAAAGAAAAATAGACCTGGCCATCGAGACATCACCTGTAAAATGACGAGTCATTTGACGGTTGACACAAGCAAGAGGGAGTAAGGTATCTGGGCAGGTTAGAAGAAACGATAATAATACCAGCATCATAAATATACACGGATACGTTTCTAGGTTTATGTTTTCCTATATAAAATACAAGTTACTATTAGTAAAATTGGAGTGTCTGTTTGTAATATTGAAATAACCGCTTTTTAGTACATGCTTCAAAATATTTTTT
>DWPA01006756.1:0-10788 GCA_018251375.1 Calpodes ethlius
CCCTATCTCAAATTTGATTCTAGCATCAGCCCTGGCTATTATTACTTTGATCATTAAACTGACTAACAGACAAAGCAAAGCCTAATTTAATTGAGTTGAAAGCATAAAATTTCTTATATAGCGTATAGGAGCCCAAAGAAAAGGTTTCCTAAACTGTATCCTATAAATGGATAAAATAGAGCATAAAAAATTTTATGATTATAAAATTAATATTTCCACACATGAGGTCGTAAGCGCCAGCTAGTTAAACTCAATACACACGCGGTAGTGCAGCTTGAAATATTGAGAATACATTAAGTAATCCATTAAGTAAATATATTCTGTCAAAATATAAAACAAAAACTTCAAACACGATTAAGCAATAAAATAAATACACGGACAATAATGATATTCAGGATTGCCACAGCCGCCCACGTGACAGCGGAGTGCCTGCAAGATCTGTCTATTTGCAACTCCTGCTGACATAGAGGACAATCGTAATTCGTGAGGTTAATTTTATTTTTAATAAGGTTCCGTACATCCAGGGAAAATGCCATGTAAGATACTACATTAAAGTTATATTGAAATTCCACCATAGCAAAAGTGATACAATATTATAAACTTTTGATAGAAGTATAAATTCGACGTCTAGGGTATGAGACGTGGAACATTAAAAGTTATTAATTAGTCAAACTATAATGAATATAGTAAAGATGCAAAGCTACATCTGCTCCGTTACATTGCTTTAATTTATCCAAAAAATTAACTAGATTCATGATGATATTCGTCAACTAAATCGTACGTATGTACACAATGTCTACATTTAATATCCTAAGTACTTATTTTAAAACATATTTTTAAACAATGTATAATTTTAATTGATATTTAAGGAGTTATCACAAAATAAAAATGTTCACGCGACAAAAACAATTACGGTAGCGTTCAGCCACAGATTAGATAATGACTGCGATGCGGTGCCGGTTCTGGCCAGGCGAAGGTGAGGCAAGTCATACACGACAGAGACCAAATGATTAGGTAGTATAGTGCCGCATAATAATAAACACTAACACACTCATATCCCCGCAGTAGGATTCCCTGTGCCACAGGTGGCATGGACAACACAAATAACACATCAGTAACACCCACGACCCGAGAACAAATATTTATCTGTCACATAAATATCTGCCGCGGCCGGGAATCGAACCCAAAACCCCTCGCTTCGCAGGTAGGGTATGATATGGCGGCCCCGTAGCCTAGTTGTTAGTGAAACAACTAGGCTACGAGGCCGCCATATCATCACAAAGTGGTTGTAATGCTTTAATAACGGGTACGACGGTACTGTAACTAAACTTAAAGATAAGGACTATAATATTTTTCCAAAAGCGAAGCGAATTTTGTTGGTAAATAAGTATTTATAGTATGATGGTGGGATGTCAGGTCTTTACGAGTAATTTGGCACTATTAGTAATCTTAAAGACATCGATTT
The DNA here is from genome assembly GCA_018251375.1 of Calpodes ethlius. Classification (NCBI taxonomy): domain Eukaryota; kingdom Metazoa; phylum Arthropoda; class Insecta; order Lepidoptera; family Hesperiidae; genus Calpodes; species Calpodes ethlius. Next base: position 1,466 of record DWPA01006756.1, read on the forward strand.
TTTTTGTCGTAGCGAAGGGAAGCCTAGTTTGCTAGTATTAAATAGAGACAATCTAAAAGCATCTGGTTACATGCTTATAACTTAATTGATCATGGTCTAAGTGTCACACAGTGTCATATCAGGGAGATGTAAAACTAAACATAGAACAAATTAATGGGATTATTTCATATTCCTGTTATCTTTCCGTAAGATAACCAAACTTAATCTTTTCCTTAATTCCTTCAAGAAATTTGCATTTTTTTGACAGCGCAGTGATTTACTCGCAGTAAATTGACTGTCGACTGTTGAAGGCCCCACATAATTCAATAGCATTCAATAGCTACAGTGGTCAATTCCCTTGTGGAATGAAACGATTTGTCATCGTATTGACCGCATTGTTAACTGCATCCGTTACGCGGTATGCCTTTTTATTCTAATTTTATTAGAAGCCGTATTAAGCGGATAATCGATTTAAACATATAAGAATATTTAAAAAATAAACTATTCTGCAGATCTAGTGTTTTTCGAGACATCCTACAGTCGTTCTTTTCCCACAAAATTGCAAATAAGCTTGACAAAAACGTTCTAAACCTTATTACCCGTCATCAGATATCCGGAAACAATTATAACAAATAGTTTTGATACATAACGTGATGAAGAATCGAAGATTTACGATGTTTTAATTTGTTTATAACCGCGGAACTAATTAATAAATATATAAACAGTGGAACCTTTCTTAAATAAGGATTTTCCATCGGATGTATGCAACCCTAAAAATGAAAAATTCTTGATACACATACGTGATAACAATTTTTGCGTCGTAAATGAGCTGGCGTTGGTAAGTGTGCAAGAAGTTCGGGTTACCGATAGCTTAATTAGGGACTACTTAGTGTCCCTACTACATTTATTTTAATGTCAACACCCGATTGAGCTTTAATTAACGCATTAAACAATGCTTGGTTACGTTAATGGAGTTCTATACAATTTTTCTTTGCCTTCGTTAGTGTGTCATTTAACGCGATAATTAGCGCGCTTGACTGTTAGCCACATTATAGTTATTGTTAGCGCGTTATTAAGGCGTTACGATGCACATGTTTCAGTGTCATTAATAGTAGTAGGATTAATAACCTATTATCAGAATAAAAAACATTTCTATCCTTTAATTTTTGATTTATTACAGTATTAATAATTTTGTTTTTATTCTATTTAGTGACATTAGTATGTATCTACCACTCAACTTCGTAATTAAATTTCTTACATAATAAATGAACTAAATAATGTCTTTTCATTTTTTGCAAGTAGTATAGGAAATATTTACAAACCTCGTTTAAACGATGAAGATAATTTTGTTTTCGATAACCCTCTTAAAATAGTTATCGAAACTTTCACCGTGCACAATCACAATATTAAAAAATATCTTGCTTCACTTTCGCAAGCGAAAATTTCGGAAAACAATAAAATACTGCACTCACGACCGACGTTTAAAGTAAGAACTAAAACTAAAATTGAAACTACACCATTACGTTATTTCTTATCAGTGGCTCATAAGATTTGATAACGCAGGCTCTAAATTCCAACGTAAACTTTATTTTTTAACGGTCACGTGCAATTTTTATTCTGTCGTGGTTCGGTTCGCGCGCTCGTATTGTCACTGTCGGCAAAACGCGGGAAACGCCGCCATTGCGTCAACCGAGCCGGTGCAGTGGGTGTGATAAGCCTTCCATTCTGCGAAATTCTACTTCATTCAATAAGAAATTTATCACCTCGCATGTGCTTCTGTTACCTTAATGGATTAAGCCTTGAGAATAAAACTTCATTCAGTACAAATTTCATTAATTTGCATTTATATTGTCGTTACTATCAGTAAGCACCCACCAAGTTAGATTTTTTTACAATTAAATTACAATACAGTTTACATTCACAAAAATTCATTCATACCTACAAGAATTTAGAGCTGAGTAAAGAAAATATGAGTAGATATGAAACTTATTTATAAAATTGCTGGCCTGTTAAGCACCATGTCATTGAAATAACATGTTTTAATTGATATCCCGTCATTAGCCGCAAAATGAAGTGTAGACTAACTTATACCAAGTAAGTATATAAAATTGCGGTCATAGCTAATTCAATGTGTTGAAACTTCCTCTTATAAGAATTACCTATTACGTCCATTTAAAGGCTTACAAAGGAAGCCGAAACATTTGCGCGGAGCTCAGATAAAGTTTTAATAATAAAATAGACATTTAGTTAAGCCGAAAATGATGTTACGGCCGCTACATATAAGGAATTTTATGATTTTGTGTGCTTGCAAAATATGAAATATGTGCCTTATTCATTCTTTTCTATATTATCTATTTGATAAATTGCTAGCTGACCAATTGTCTATTAATAGGAAGACAAGAACGACGAGACATTCCAAAACTTTAATAATCTCTCGAAAGGAAGATTTTTTTCATTGTTTTCATTTCGAAGAAACGCATTTTCAGATATTGTTATTAATTTGAAGTCATACAAAAATTAAAATAAAAAATGACGGGCTACGCCGCCTGAAGGTGAATGGACCACCACCTATTGACATCAGCAGTGCAATGGACATCAACATTATCTCCCCAATATGAAATTTCAGTTTGCAGGTAGTACAATAATAAACTTAAGCAAGGTAGAGTTAAGAATCATCATCTAATCATCTAAGAAACGATTATTTTGTATATATACACAAAATAAATCAAAATAGTTATACTTTAAAAAACAAATTCGATTTAATAATCGGTATAGAGAAAAAGGACTACTGAATTTCCTGAACGACTGAAAACTTTCAGTATTATTTCGTCCATTTTCATACCAGCAATATTTCGTCAATGGAATGATATAATTTATGGAGTAATAGACAGTATTCGGGGTTATCAATGCTTGGCCACATAACAACCTTTAGTTTGAAATCTAGTAATATGGCTTGTCAAACACAAATGATAAGTTTCCGGTGTGACGAAATCCCGGTCGCTGCTTCCTTATAAAAGTCATCGTCCCAACTCCAAAGCCATTCCCAAACAATTCACCAATACATCTTTAATATAGTTTGCGCAAGCTAGTATGAAATGTCGACACTACTCGCCCGCCAACGCTCCACCACCTCCAGTTTCCATTCATTACAGCACTTTGTAACTGATACCAGTCCTGACCTTGAGTTGTTTGAGCGATGACAAACAATAACCGAAAATTGTACTGATATTATCAATAGAAACATTCATTAATCTTTACTTGATACGAAAGTAACTAATAGTGATGCAGCCTACCATATATAAGTCAGCATTAGCTGACAATGAGCTTACGGCTACCTGATGGTAAGTGGACACGAAAACGGCCAGACAGATAAGATATCTTTATATCTCATAATAGCCACTTGAAGCCTGGATAACTTGTTCGGGACACCACAAATCTATCAGCAATCAATCCGGAATAGATCTCTTGTTTGTTCTAACACTCAGTCCTATTTAAGACGTTTTTAGGTGTCCCTCATACTATCCAGGTCCCCCGTACATTCATTGCTATAAATAACGGCAGAAAGTAATATTGAGGAATGTGATCAGTAAATTGTCGAAACTGAAGGAGTTATTATTAGTCTACATTGCAACAATCCGCAATTAAAATGTATGACGGTGAAATTTTAAACATGAGTGGTAACCTCCCTCCCTCAAAGGAAAGCATTCACTACAATTTATTGTAGATTAGACTAATAATAACTTAATAAGAATGAATTTCCCCAAAGTAACGATACTATTAACGAAATTTATGGAATTTTATTTCCAGTTAAACGTTGCTCCTTAATATTTTCTCGGAATTTATCACCATCGCCATATGTCCTCTTGTTAAACAAAGGAGTAATTAATGTTGGTAGAGATAAAATATAACTTCGCTTATCCTACAGCGTGATGGTTTGTCAGTTTCTTGGACATAGATCAATAAAGAATATGACAGATAACGGAATGAATGATCTGATCAAATATCGCATATAAACAGAAATATATTCACTGTACATTTGTAAATATGAGATTACGAGTACTGAGATACCTACATCCTAACAATAGAATCTATCTATCTATTTTACAGTCTTTAAAAGTCCACTGCTGGACATAAGCCTGCCCTAATTTGGCCAATCAGATCGGTCCTGAGCCTTCTGAATCCAGCAAATACTCGCTGTCTTCTTAATAATAATAAGTCTTCTTAACAATAAATAGTATAATGGTATACTTTTTATTAATCTGTTGTAATTGGGTGTAGATACTTTTTTAGCTCTGTGATCTAAGTTTCATATTATCTCTACTAAAGAATGATACATGACCATTTAGTTAACTAACTTTTTATTGTTATACCGGTATGTAACTGTTTACGGTATGTAATTTAACCGGTATAATACTTATTATTATGGCATTACGAGACCAAGCATTTATCCTTCACATATATGTTTATCCATAGCGGGAATTAATACAGAAACTCTTCACATGAAGGTACTAGATATTGAACTTAAATAATGAATCTATAACAACTGTATTAAACTTTCATTTTATTATCTAACATTTTCATTACATTTGAAAGTGTTTCAACTTCATTGATTCATTGAGTATTACATCGACCTACTTTTTATATAAGTGATATAATATGAATAGACGTTTATGAATGAACGACACAATCAATCAATTAGGCAAATCATTAGTCGATGTATGGATAATGTTTTGGGCTAATGTGTCGCGTGGGCGGGAACGTTGACATTTTAATGCATATCGTAACAGCTACTGCACGATTATTTATCTGGCCGTTTAAATATAAAGCTTCTGTGTCAAAAATAAGATATTGGATTATATGACGGCCTCGTAGCCTAGTTGGTAGTGACCCTGCCTGTGAAGCGAGGGGTCCTGTATTCGATTCCACGGCCGGGGCAGATATTTATGTGACAGATAAATATTCGGTCTTGGGTCATGGGTGTTAGTGACGTGTTATTTGTGTTGTCCATGCCGCCCGCGACACAGGGAATCCTACTGCGGGGGTATGAGTGTGTTAGCGTTTTTTTTAAATCTTATATCAGCTGTTATTATTAACATTTAATACTTAATTACACAATACTTATTTAACGACTTTCACGGACAACAGGAGGAACATACCGAAAGGCATATAAAACCTTAACCCCCTCGATCCACTGATGTAAATCTGGAATCTCACAGGTCAAAATCATTGCTAATTCCTTGATTAAATGTTTGTGATAAATGAAAAATAATTATAAACTTAATGGGATTGATCAAATTATATATTATCTGCCTAGTATAGATTCTCTATGACCGATAACTACGACAGCAAACAGACTACTAATCTTACTACTTGGGGACTGAAGTTTCTCACACTAGCTCGTAGCTCGCACATTGCTACTTTTATAAATTACTAGAATATCGCCCTCGCTTAAAAAATAGTCCTTTAGGTTACTAAAAGAGCAGAATGTATCTAAATTAAAAGGCAAATTGGATATTGAAACAACGTTGCAATCCTAAAAAGGCTTTCCGCCACATAAAGTTGTTGCATTTTTTTTCTCTTGTGCATAATATTACTAATTGACTTCTAAAACACACTTTATTCATTCGGGGGTTGGATTTATTGGGTAAGTACCTACTCCTGATCTTAAATTTCTAAATTTCTTTAGTAATTGCGCATCATATTGTACAAGTTTTATTACGGTTGAATTTCGATTACGCTAAAAAATTGTCTAATCTCTTGGTAATTTCACACCGGGTACTCTAGAACTTAAATTCTCGGAAGGAATTCCGTGAGAAATGTAATAAGCTACGCATTTGTTCTCCTATACAAATGTTTGATTCACATTCTTAAGTGAAGATTCTCTGAATAAAAACTAACCTATATTATTTTTAGGGTCTCAAACTATCTCCATTCAAACTTTCACCTTAATCTAATCGGTTCAAAGTATACAATGTGAAAAGGTAGCAGACTGAGTTAGTTACTTTCCTGTGTATAATATTTTATAGATAATTATAAATTATAATGGTTATGCAACACATTAAGAATCAGTGTCTAAAAGAAAATTCATATAATATCATTGGATCGACTTATATCAGCTTTTTTGCCAGTAGATTTCCATCAAACCAATAAAATTATAAACTCGATACGAGGTTCGTTAATTAACGCCGATATCCAAACCGCGTTGATTGAGCGTGGGCAGTTCCGCTGATAGTGACATATTAGACTCAAACAAGTTCAAGGAAAACCGCTTTATGGAGTTCGCAAATTTTAACTGGACGTTTCGAAAATGAAACAATATTTATTTCATTTGGTATGAGGAATCCGGTTTCCAATGTCCATCAGTTTCATCATAACTCGATGGCTATTTCTACACTAGATTTAGGTTTTGTCATAACATTTAAACTACAATAAAACACCGAAAGGTAAAGTTGCATTATTTTTCTGACTGTAGAGGAGGCAGAGTTTATAGAAGCCAAGTTACAATTCTTTGATGAATTCTTCTTTGAATATGATGTTTTATTTTAAATTGATAGAGAGTAAGATATGAGTGACAAAGTGCAGATATTCTGACTTCATGCACATTAAATTTCAGAACGATGTTGTACTTCAGCAAAACATGTGCCAAATATTTTGTCGTTTTGTGTGTAAAATAGATCTCCTGGACAGGTGACTAAAACTTTACAACTTTTAATACATATAACCGACAAGAGTAGAAGAGAAATACACTAAACATATTGCATAGAAAGTGCTAGAATCAAGATTAAAGCTAAAATAATCATACATACATCCCTCCGACTCAATAAATTGATTTATAAATCGCAATGGTAAGATCCGGCTCGAAAGATCAGTAAATCTCAGGATTTAACTAAAGTTTCATAAGTAGAATAACCAGTATCACTTAAAATTCAAGTAGTATTAATAGTTGAGGAGATACATAATAAACTGAATGAATGATACTTCATGCTGCAGTCAAACTGCGAGAGTTCAGCAAGATGTTAGCTATTCGTTTCGTCACGTTTATTTCAATCTAATATTACAAATAAGTATATTATGCTACCTTCCTAGTAGCAAGTCATAGATTAGCTTACGACATAAAGACTGAACGGGTTACGCAGTTAGTCACTACTAAAAACCATACAATCCAAATCTCACACACACATACACATCATCATCATCATCATTACAACCCATAATTGTCCCGCTGCAGGGCTCGGGTCTCCTCTCACGAGGTCAGGGGTATAGGCCAAGTGCGGATTGGTAGACTTCACACACCTTCGAGAACATTGTGGTGAACTCGCAGATGTGCAGGTTTCCTCACGATGTTTTGCTTCACAGAAGCAAGTGATAATTAACTAGTAATACGCACATAACTTTTTGAAAATTAGAGGTGCATGCAGGATTCGAACTCACGCACCCACGTTCGGGAGTCCAACGTTCGAGCCACTAGGCTATCGCTGCTTATTACACACACACAGGGACACCGTAACCATACAGTAACCGTACCATACCATATTCATGGGAGACGATGATTACTAACCAATAAATAATAAATTAAGTGATAATTTGGCAATTCTACGCGATTGTCAATTTACATAAAAATAGGCGCGTATGTTATGTCCAGCAGTGGACCTTCAAATGCTGATAGATAGATAGGCATTTCACGAACTCACAACTGAAGTATATCTTGCTGCGACGTGTAAAGTAAATGCATGGAAAGGCACAAGGCGTATGCGTCGGCGAGACATTCGGGTCACGATGGCACGTGGGCTTCGAGCCCGTCTGCTACAATTGGCAGTACAACACTGCGGTGTTTCTGATAAATAATAATTGGACATACACTTTAGTATCTTGCGGTAATATAATTATATTTTCTGACGCAGGTGTCAGAGGCATAAACAGAGACAATTAATCGTTCTTCTTAACTGCAGTTGTAGTAAATATATGTAGGTAGTAACTTATCTTTAGCACTTCTTAAGTGCCGAATATAAAAAAAATCTGGAGGAAAATATTGCATGACCCGAGACTTCGGTGGTTTTGATTTTTATGGCATAATTATCCATTTCTATTATAGAATGTATATATTATATGTAAGTGTAATTCAATTATAAGTGCCTATTCAATTTTGGTAAAATAGCGATACAAGATTTTGAATATAAGAAATAAATGTATTTTGGTAAAAAATACAATTTGCGAAGTTTTCATGGTACATCATGATAATTATGTTAAAAATGAAATGTTCCTTATTATTTTTTTTTCTCTTTATGATGATGGCACACGATCCGATAGATCATTTATTGTTCATTCTCACTGCAACATCAGTCATTGACGCGTAGAGAGAAAAGACGACGTAGAAAGAGACGATAAACTAGAATTCTAACTGGCTTTTTAGAAATGCAACCGAAAACATAAAAACATTTTATATTAAATAATATTTAGACATAAGATGGTTGTTTGATTATCAGGTATAAAATCCACTGCCTCGCACAGATTTTAATGACCTCTAAACTTAGGTTTTAAGGTCAATAATGTAAAATAAAGACAGACAGGTTTATTACATTCTTATAATATGAAACAAGCAGATACATATTTAAACATGTACAGGGTGGGTACCCTGTACATGGATATAGGTGAGGTAGATACAGAGATGGCTATCTCTCCTTGTTCACCTCACCTGAGCTAAGCTGTGTTACAGTTAAAAGTTGCAATGATAGCGAAGATGATGTTGATGATATTGTAATACTAAACAATTCGAAAGTAAACCTATCAATCGAATTCACTGATATGAGTACACTGAACTGGTAGCGAGACAGAGTAAAGGACACAATGCATAATAACAAATGTACGAGTGCCCTTCAATGTATGGAATTGGGAAATAAAAGACGTCTGGCAGAGGTCCAATAGTATAAGTATACCTATTTTTCAACGCCAAAGGTCAGTGGACTTTCTGGGTTTACATTGATTACTATCAGACATAGTATAGTATAAGTTACTATCACAGAACATTGGCTTAAATACTCATACTGGAAAATGTTTAGATCGGATTATTTAAATTAACGTACTCATATATTTTTTATTTGTGTATTATAATAACATACTGAAATAAAACAAACATTAAATGTTACAATCGTGTTAAACAATAACCTCTTTCAAGTGGTATTTACTGTCAATTCGTACCACGATGGCATAATAATTAGTATTTTAATTAGTAAATATATCGACGGTAGAAAGTATTAATGTCTTATCTCGAAAATGTGCTGTTTTGATTTATTATTGTTCAGTTGTATAAAGGAAAAATCTGCGTAATTTTATACAAAAAATTATTG
>DWPA01006757.1:0-10788 GCA_018251375.1 Calpodes ethlius
GAGGACCTATGGCCCGGGGGAGTGAATACGTAAGCGATCCCTATACAGTTCCATGCGCATAGTAACCATATATATGTTGTTTTTAGTGTAAAACATTTTATACTGTAGTATTTCTCATAGCCTATAGTATTTATTTATTTTTCAGATGCACCATCGTCTTATCACTATACACAAGTTATAAATTTCCAATGATATCAACTCATTTCGTGTGATTTGCCATTGCAGGTGTATACGACATTCAATTCCTTTCTTCTACCGACTTATGGAATTTAACACATCATATAAAAACTAATGTTTGTCTGTATCTCCTTTATAGAATCGTAAACCATGCATTTCATCATGTGATTATCTTTAACAAAATGTTTGTGTTTGAGCCTGCGAAGGTTTCTAAGTTGGTGCAACCAATTTTCGACAGGTGGCCCCACTGTCATTATTTAGTATTTGGCGTAGCAACACGAACATGGTTCAGTTAGTTACTAAATGAAACAAGAAAAAAGTAGTGTATGTATCACTATATTATATATCAGGTTCAGGTCTCTTCTGACAATGATATCGGTTAAGGCCATAGTTCGCCGGGTTTGCCAAGTACAGGTTGACCGCCTTGACACACTTTAAAGAGCATTTGTTCACGAGGAAACCGTAGGAAATGGTTATTAGTTGTATAACATGCATGTGATTTGAGAAATTTAGATGTTTGTGCAGGATTTGAACTCGAGCTTTTCGTGTGGTAGACCGTTGTTCAACCCGTAGCTAACATTGGTCTTTCTTGAAGTATTCAAATGTAATGTAGGAGGTAGGTTGTAGACGAGTTTCCCGGACAACAGCTGAATAAGTTCTGTATTCATGAATGTCCTTGCTAAGAGCTTACCGTTATACGTAAGGAATCACCTACGCGTTGTCAGCGAAGAAGGCTACATTACACGGTTTTGTCTGAGGAGACCCGAGCCCAGCAGTGGGACAGTTATGGGTTGTGATGATGATGTCGTATAATAGTATACGGTAATGTGGAATGTATTGTTTCTGAGGTTATTCCAGAGCGCTTATGTCATTCGAGTTGTTCAAAAAAGGTATAAAATGAGTCCTCGTTCAAGGCCGGCGTTGTATTGACTATTCTTCTAGCACTGTACTTTTCCATATGAGGCGATGAACACTTACAATTAGTCTTGTTTGCTCTATCGTCAATCCTGCAGGCAATAAAACGAGGTACAATTAGGCGCTGACATTTTAGGCAATAATCAGTTTGTAACTCCAAAAATAAACGTTGAAACGCACCGTTTGAAACACAAATTTATTTAAAGTACAATATGTACTGGGTATGTTAAATTTATCTTGCACTCGTGCGTTTGACACACATTCACCGGTGCGGCGGTGGCGTTGCGCCCTTTTCGTTATCGTTAAAAGAATAATCCGGTTTTTGACACGTCGCGGTCGTCCGGATAACTTCGAGTGACAGAGATAGATGACATCTATTCGGTTCAATTAATGGCGGCACTAAACTTTTTATGTGTGTCTAGGTAATTAAATGCGAATGGAGATAGCACGTACGTGTCTCTAGTATTGTAAAATGGTTAAATTTAAACACTCGTTTGTCGGACGCGTAGGATTTGAAAATTTTTATAGGTTTATTGTCTTGTTTAATTCCACGTGTATGAATTTTACATGCCGACTGGGTAGTGTAATATATAATTAACTATCCTACGATTTTCTGATAAACGTATCTAATTATCTATTTCTATATAGATTTCAAGTAATACACTTAATTGTTATTAATAGTTCAGCTGTGAACACCAGCAATTATAAATCGAATATTATCTATGTTTTAAACGTGATTGCAATAAATTAAATACATGTAATATGAATTATGCAAGTAGTTACCCCTGACACTGATTGAATCATTTGATCTACGGCCTATTCTCCAAGATCTCTAGTGAACGCACCGGTGCGGTGTCTCCAATGTGCAATGTTCCTTTGGGAGGTTTTGTTGTATACTAGCGGCTCGCACCGGCTTCGCACGGGTGCATTTGGCATTGGCATATAAAAAAATATTGCCTATATGATATAGGCTATATCTGTCAGTAATTATGTAGCTTTGTACATACAGATAAGGTGTTCTGTAGTACGATTGGAAAAATAAAAGAGAAATAATCACTGATCTTGTATTCTTAATTTTTTTTATATTGGTGTGTCAATTGTGTCGCATATTATCATCTGGCTCCAATGATCGCAGTTAGTTACCTGACGATGAGTTTCACAAACATTACTTCTTTAATATGCAGGGATTCAAATAGACATAGGGGATCTTCGAACAGGAATAAGATATTTTATGGTAAAAAAGTATTCTGTGACACTCTTCAATTCTCGTTTCGCCGTGAAAGTAGGACAAGCAAGATACAAATAAACACAATTCCCCGTTTGTCATCATCATCATCACAACCCATAACTGTCTCACTGGTGGACTCGGGTCTCACAGTGTGAGGGGCGCAGGCCATAGTTCACCACGCTGGCCAAGTGCGGACTGGCAGACTTCACATACCTTTGATAACATTATGAAGAACTCTAGGTGTGCAGTGAAGCAAGTGATAATTAACTTGTAAAAATACGTAATTATTTTTTGAAAATTCGAGATGCGTGCAGGATTCGAACTCACGCCCCTACGTTGGGGAAATTAATGTTTGAACCACTAAGCTATTAATATCCCGCAATTATTATGTTACACGTAGCTTGAATATACAGAAGCACTCAGAAGTCAACCTTCATTAGTAACTGGTGGTCACAGAGTAAGTTATCAGTAGTAGATAGTCTTTATATTGATTGACTGACGGTATAATCAGGTAGACCGGAAATTTTGTATTTAATGTTCATTTTGCGTAGTAAGGCAGTTGGCAACAATGTTGCTAAACGTAGCCATGCAGGTGCTCCGTGGACTAATTGAGAATAATGACTATAATTAGGTATAATAATCTTACACTTATGGGCTCCGAGGTGAATGACGTCAGCTAGATCCTAGCGTGGATAAATCGGCGATAATGCCCGTCAAACAAATGACAATATTAATGATTTATAAGTTATGTGGTGGTGCTGCATTACTTAATTTTTTTTTCATTTTAATTAACACTGGAAAATTTACTGGTATGGCAGCACTTTAAGGCCCACGTCCCTTGCACATGTAAGTTTCCGTGTGTACACATCATATACATATATGACGATGAAGTGTCGTATGAAGATGCAGCCAACGTTGTCCTAAACTGCCGTACAGAAATTAATGCCGTAAACGTTGAATTCAAATAGCAGATTCGTAATTTTCGTCTTACTACTGGGTGAGGTATGCGAAATTGATTCGACACCGAAATAATTGAACTTTTATATTTTTACCAGCATGGATTCCCTTTAAATAAATATGGTCAGCCTAATTTAGGAAATGCATGACCAAAAGTGGTCGTGGTTTATGTTATATTATTTTTGGTTGATATACGTCATAACCGTACGATGAGTGTAATATATACATCCATCCTGTCTGTGGCCGTACCACAGATACTGATAATAAATTATGGGATACGCATTCGTTTTCGTAGAGCCCTATTGCTTTATAATTGCATTGTAAATTTGCTATAAAAGTTTTCATACTTCATCAACAAGCAATCATACCTCAACGATTAGGTCTCACCAAGATTTCAATGATTAACTTAACGATATTAAATAACCGTGAAGTGTGAACCGTAAGCCGTTAGCTAAATTTATCACCAGTCATCGCATTCTTGTCACCACACGCGTCACACATTCTGATCGGGTGACGCAGGCCACAGATGCATCTTGGGACACAATTTTGGCCAGCCGCTGTCGACGGTGCGCGTCATCATCATTGTTGCTCCATTATTTATGGTGCGCTCATGTTTTGGGCACCAACATTGTTTTTAGCGTGTCTCTCCGCGCTCCGTCGTTATTTATGATACCGTTGGCAGTGTTGACTGCCGTCGTTCGTTGGATCCGGTGCTGTTGACGGCGACAAGTGAAAGGGGTTAAGATTTTATGACAGAGGCAGATGGGTACGAGGCCCATTTATTGATAAGCGAATATTGTCTATGGATTCTGGATTATAGTAGTGTAGCTGCAAGAGCATTACCGGGCATTACAATGTTTAGTACTAGGTTTAATCGTGTAATATTAAGATGTAAAGAGTAGAAGGTAATTTCATAATCTGCAGCATCATGGAAGAAGGTAACGTAAAAAACGAGTGGTAGATAATGAATTGTGATAGAATTACTTTTCTACCAAAGACATATGGTACTTAGTCTAATTTAACCAATATCTCGTATTCCTTCTGGAGGCGTATGGAGCCAGTTGTTTTCTTTTCTCTTCTTTCTGTCTTACTCTGCCACATATCAGTTATGCTTATCATGTTACTGATATTCATGGATATGTACTTGCTGTATCATACCACATGAATAAATAGAATATTATTCAGCATGTGCAATGACACGGCTAAGAACCTCGGCTGGCTTCTGTTATCCTAATAATGGATTTGAAGTGATTAGCCATCCATAGGCCATAGTTACAGCAGAAGGACCTGCAATAACCCGATGTATTAGCGAATCATCTTTCAATTCGTATTATGGTTGAAACTAATATATTTCTCTTTGTCAGTATTCGACGTACTATGCCTAGTGTTTTAGACCCTAGCTTTACTTTGGTAAAATAGAACCTAGTTACAATTTACGTTTTTGTTACGTAATTTGTATGTAATATATGTAAGGAAGTAACAAAATATTTGCATTTGAAACAAATATTTCATTTATCAAATTGAAAGAAGGCGTGTCAACGCTGAATTTCTGCGCGGTAATTTTGGTCACATTGGTATTTAAAGTGCGTCAATTTCTTAAAGTCCTCGATAATTTTCTTGTATCTACACTAACACTACGTCATACGGTATTAGTAATGCGATTCTCTTTACGTTTGCATCCGTGAGTGTTTGTTTAAAACGTGTCACCTCTATTTCCAGGTGTCGACGTACGCGTTCGAGGACCACACGCCGCCAAACATCGAGCTGATCCAGCCGTTCTGCGAGGACGTGCACAAGTGGCTCAACGAGGACACCAGGAACGTCGCCGCAGTACATTGCAAGGCGGGCAAGGGACGAACCGGTGAGCACTCTTACGCGCACCTCTGATACATTCGAGGTGCTGATGGAAGTTCGGCGAATACGAGAGTTTAGAAATCAACTTTAAACAACTTCGTGCTATAGTTAATAGTATCAGTCGTGACTTTGCGGAAATCCATTGTCATCAAGTTATTATTAGTCTACTTTGCAACAATCCGCGATTAAAATATATGACGGTATATTTTTTAAAACATGCGTGGTACCTCCCTCCCTCTGGCAAAAGAAAATATGCACTACAATAAATTAAAGTATATAGCAACATACATACCACCACCAACACGCGTTTCGCTCCGAACCGGACCATCGTCAGGGTAAGTTGAATCCACGATGGTTAGTCGCAAAGTTGATTTTGTAACTTCGTGCTATCTTTCCTCGCCTGGAACGACTCACAATCGCTGTCAGTTTACTAAACTCAAAGTGACGGACTTTCGTGAGGCTGTCGTAGCCTTTAGTTTCTTCAGAAATTGAGCGGCTATTGTAGGATAGATTTTTGGATTTCCTTAATGAATATGGCTAACAAATTAGTCGACGAGACATTTAAAGTTGAATTGTCATTATCGACTATGGATATTAACAACATTAAAGGCATTGTCGATTTTTTACTCGATAAAAGAAAAAAAGATAAAAAAGAAGATACTGGCTGTATCAGAGAAGGTGGTGGCTAGCCAAATGGGCTTCGCGGATAGGTAATTGATACCAGTAATGATATTAATAAAATGATAATACGACCAGAGGTTAGTAAAGGGACTTTATTTGACTTCGGTGAGCACTTCAAGTAGGAGTGTAGTTGAAGCTTTAGTTAAGATACTATGACCCCATTGTTCGGATGGTAGACCTCGCACGCAAAGTCTAGGCGAGTTTGATTGTCGGGCAGGGCAGGTATTAACGGATCAGATATTTTTATACGATTAAATGAATTACACGTATATGCTTACACCTCGTGATCGACACAATTAGGGACACATTTCGGGATATTAGTGACAGGTAAAAACAGGATGGCCAGGCATCGCCTTCTACTTTCATCAAGCAGAATCACATGCGCATCTTTTCATAGTGTCGTAATATTACCTTTAATAAGATCTAATACATTTGGTAGTCACTGCGTGTCTGAGTTCTTAATTCGAGTGTCGTTGAGGTTTAACAAGTAGTGGGGGAGTCGTAGGGTTTATAGCTTGCTATACTGATATACTGGAGTCTCGGAATGAATTTAAACAGTACTTTATTTTTGGTATTGATAACCCTATTCATATTTTTTTGGAACGTCTTATTGTTTTTTTTTTATTTAGATGCTTATTTAGATTATTGTAAATTGCGATCGCGGCCTCTCATGGGTGTGGAAAAAGCAATGTATGAATAGTAGGTGTAACGGTATTCCTCTAGGCTTGGTTTTATGATGTGGTAGTGATGGATTACAATCCACTCTGCACGGTATCCTGGTGAGTGGGTGTGCGTGTAAGTAATTGTTTTCAAGGTATAAAGGAACAAAACGTCATTATCTGTATAGTGTATTGAATGTGCAATTGAAATATCCACGTGTATCCATCCTCATGCAAATTTGTATCGATAACCATACAATGTTGCCGTCCAATCGAATCGAACTTTATCAAGTTTTATCAAGCGGCACACGTATGGAAATGATTTGTCCCTGAAGATAGAGATACACTTTCAAAAATTTCCATACCCGGACACGGGCTAGAGGTGAATTAATGCCGGTGTCGCGGCACAGCTCGCGAATAACAATAGTGTTCAAATTGCACCATGAAAAGAATAAGTTTTTAAAAGCGATAATCATCGCCGAATAGATGTGTATCGGTGGAAATCGTTCGCGGCTATAATAGTTTCCAAAGAGCTCGGCAACAAAGGTTAAGGCTACAAATTACACGTGCGGTTATAACGCCCATAGAAACGTCTGTTAATGTTAGATAGGGTAAAAGGGCCCGTATTGCTATGGGCGTACCCTCGAAAATCCCTCGTAACGTGTAATTGGCCGAATTATCGCAAGTTTGGTGTGGTGGCGTAAATTTGAAAAAAGAATCCTTCGTAACCGCCTTCTTTTTTGTGAGGTAATATAAAGTGGCAAAGTTCCTTTGTACCCGGGCATGAAAGGAACGCGTTTCGGTACAAAAAGAGGCTTCACTTTCGTATAGCGACGGGGTAGAACTTCTGGCTCGGCAGGGTGGAGGCTCAGAATTTACGACTGATAGTCACAATAGGTCAGAACTGTCGTCCGTGGTATGTTGGTTGAACAGTTGCACGAGACGAATTAGGAATGATAAGCGGAATGTAGTATGCAATGGGTCGTGACGTATTCTTCAATAATATCGATCGTGTGCGGCCGATAAAGAAATGTAAAACTAAATGGGGTTAGGTTTTGTGATGTCAGTGTAGCTCCAGGGCGAAGAAAACATCCTTATAGTTATTATAATCATCTATACTAATTTTATAAATGCGAAAGTATGTTTGTTTATTTGTTTGGATGTTTACTTGTTTGTTTGTCCATTATTCACGGTACAACGGATCATCCTTATGATGTTTGGTATGGAGATAGTTGAGAAGACGACGAATGCCATAAGCTTTTTACCGCGAAAAATATCTTTTTTCCCTGGCAACAAATAATAGATAGCAATTGACAACTTTTTTATTACTATTCTGTTCTCACACGCGTGCGAAGCCACGGGCAACCCGTTGTTATCCCCGTATACGCATGAAGATCTAGTACGTATATTCTTCAAACGTTATATTATACCAATCTATAATACATAAAAGTGTATGAAGTGGGTACTGAACCCCACACCCAATAAAATCGGAGATAAAAGATGCGAGCAAAGTTTAACGGTAATAATTTTACGATCATTCCGAGAAGTCTATACAAATAAATTTTCGGTGAGAGTTTTCTCGTAACTTTTTATGTTCATATCGATAAGACTCGTTTGTTGGGGAACCCTGGAGGGTCTGGGCAGGAGTGCCTCGTGTCGAGGTCGAACACTAATTTGTGATAAGTGTAAAAAATTGTACTGGCTGTCAACCGTCTTCAGTAACTTTTTCTTGCCTGACCAAAGTACCTGGTAAATTGTTTAGGAGTTTCAGGAGAATTTCAAAGGCTTAACAATACTACACATCGATATACCTAGGTGTAATGATACCTTGATGTAACGGCTCCGGTAATAGCGACGAACAAAATTTTATTTTGTGTTATTAAATAAAGTGGCAATCGGGAGAGCGCGATTTGCGCGGTGAGCCTCGTAGATTGCGGTTTAATCAGAACGTGGATATTGTAACGTACGTTTCAATTTGATTCTGTCCTAGAACCAATTGGTGTAAGGATGGTAAGGTGAGGATAGCTTGTCTATCCAAGTATTCAACCAACTCGCGATAGCAATCTGGATAACCATTATCTTATTCGAGACGATGATTTCTTTCTAACACAGTTTCCAAGAGCGAAGCCTTCGTATTCATAATATTTTATACGTAAGAAAGGCTTGAAATAAAATTTAGATTTTTGGTGCACAGTAAAACCAATGCCAAACTTTGTTTTCCTGTACTTTACAGATTTCATTACTTCAAGAAACATTTTATTTCGACGACTACTTTACGCAGAATAACTGATAATTACTGTTATTGTGCGCACGGTGTGCGGGCCGTCTTATAGTCTCGGAAATCAGTTGCACAGATGGTGTGCGGTCGGTATTAAATGGGGTAAAGACGCTTGTTTGTCGAACTCTTCGATCCTGCTTTGGGGAACACAAGAAACCGTCAGTTCTGGTTATTATTCCTTGTTTCTATTAGCGGTTGTGTTGCAGCCACATGAGAAGTTCTTAAGTTTGAATCATCCACTTCTTACTTGGTTCGAATTACCTTTCATTCTACTCTATTCAGTGCTGTGTCAAGTCGTAGGATCATAAATAAGTATTTTTTAGAACCACACCAGGAATTAAAACTATTTTGATTATAATAACATTGAATGTATTAATGATTATTAAATAGAAAATTATTTTATATTTTATAATATTTAGCATCCCGATCATCTTTTCTATGTTGCCATCTGTCAACCTGACTCAAAGTCAGAAATAAATCAAGAATAACTTATTGCCTGTATCACCTACTAATTCAATGACATACGTTCAACGAAATAAAACAGTTTAAGCATAATTTGTATAACATAAATAAATACCACGTGATCAATACAACAAAAGCTATGATATGTGCAAGATCACGACGGGCGATCGAACTGTTTATGTACGTGTGACGTAGTTAATACGATCGATTCTCCTTACGCACACACACACACTGTACGTGACGACGTCATCAATAATAATCATGACTCGTAACGTATTAATTTCCTCAAAACACGCCAGTGGTTACAACCGAAAACAATTATTAGATTACTTAGAATTCCCCCGTTAGAATTTATATTCCTGGTAATTTGTTTGTGGTGGGAATTGCTGAAAAACAACGGACGGCGATGAGTTTGACGTTGAAATGAGGAATCGCAAGCAATCAAACTCGGAGTACACGACGCAACTGATTTTTTTGTTAACTACCTACGTAGTCTTCGTTCTTCTTCTCCTTCTTATATATAAAAATTAATTTTGTCTTTATGTCCTGTATAGAATCGTAAACGATACATTAATCATGTGATGATCTTTAGCAAAGTTGTTGTGTATGAGTCAAAGATGGTTTCTAAGTTGATACGACCAAATTTCGACAGGTGACGCCACTGTCATTTCCGTGGCAGCTTGCGTTGGCGTAGCAACGCGCGCAGGGTTCAGCTAGTCCGTTATACAAATACACCACACGACCTCCATTAAAAATGTACAATGTTTAACTATCATAGTAAAAATGTAGAATGACATGAGTAATATTATAATATTGTAGTAATAGTTACAATAAGTATATGCTATGATAATATGCGTAACAAACTTTAATTTTTAAACCTTTAGACTTGTTTATTAGGGCAAAGTGGCTTTATTATCAACATGGTATATATGTACATATCTACGAAAAAACATATTAACATATATGTACCTAGCGCTAGCCCAGTCCTGTAACATAACATCGTAACTTAAATTGTTACCTTTTTTAAAAAAACATTTTTTGCAGTATCGAGGAGACATAAATATATTTACTTGTTTCTTCTTCTTTCAAAAACACCTACTTGAGCAGTGGCAAGCTTACACGTAGCACGTCCTTTTATGAAATGCGCTGTAGTGCTACGAGCCGCCTCGTGTAGCGTAGGCCTATATAGGTAAGAGGTAGGGTGTGGCAGCAGCATAAGAATAGAACCATACGTATATTCATACTCAATTATAAATGCGAAAGTGTGTTTGTATTTGTCCTTCTTTCACGGCGCAACGGAGTGTCGCTATGGTATGATTTTTGATTTAGACATAATTGGAAGGACGAAGAGTACTATAGGCTACTTTTTACCGCAAAAGAACATCAAATTTTTGTGGAAAGATCCATTACGATGTATATTTCAGTAAAATTAAAGGAAGTGTTTAACAACAAAGCGTTTCCTGGCGACCATTGATAATAAGATATTGACAACCTTTTTATTGACAACCTTTTTATACACGGGCGGAGCCTCATATAAAGCAATAGCCTTTTAATTAAATACATATTTCTTAGTGAAT
>DWPA01006758.1:0-10788 GCA_018251375.1 Calpodes ethlius
TGACAGATTCCAAATTCAAACGTAATATTTTCTTTTTTTGAATAGTAACAGTATTTATGGCCAGACTAAGTATATATGAATATTTGGTTCAGAACTAATAACATGAATACAACAAACAAGTGAAAAACAGCATCCAAATCGGTTAAACCTGAAAGTTTCTAAAATTATCAGGAACAAACACACAAACAGACCAAAACTATCGTAATCACATTTTTGTTTATAAATAAACGCTAACACACTCATACCCCCGGATAGGATTCCCTGTATCGCGACATTCCTTACAATTGTATTCCTTAAACCTATAAATCCGATAACAGCATAAAATTACCGAATAAATTGGACTGTTTCCAAACCAATATCAGATAGATGACCAGGCGAGTTAACCGTATGTTTATTTCCTCGGCGATATGTCACAACTTCAATTTAATGAGTAATCTTGTTGCAAAGCGTGCATGATTATGAATCGTAATCGCATAAGCGGCACGTTTTATAAGCAGGAAACTACATAATACGTATGATGAAATCTTGATCTACAGGTTATCTATCGCTATGAATAGTTCATCCACAATCATAAAACATTTAAATAATAATATTATTTACATATATATTGCCTGCGGCTTCACACACATATGAGAAAACAGCAATAACAATGTTGGTAATTTCTTTCTATCACTGGTTGCTAGGCAACGCTTTGTTGTTAGAAACTTACTTGGCTGAAATATACATCTTAATGGATCTCTCCGCAGAAATAAGATGTTTATTCGCAGTAAAAAGTAGCCTATAGTACCTACTCATCGTCGTCCCAACTATCTCCAAACCAAAAATTATTCGCGCCGTGAAAGAAATACAAACAAACAAACACACTATCGCTTGTATAATATGAGTATGGATTAGGTGACGTTGGATTAAATATGCTTTGATTCGAATTCACATACCTATGCCTTTAATTAGCTCAGTCCATATTTGATTTACTAAACAATTTATTAATGACTTAATTATGCTTTCGATAGTTCCAAAAGATAGTTTATAAATTCATTATAATGAACTCATATTATTATTTGTAAACAGATTATAATAAACGAAACAGTAAATGTTACCTCAGCCTAACTTCAACGGATCAGTGAAAACCACATCCAAATCGGTTAAGTCTTTTCTGATATTGGAGACAGACCAACAGAAAATAATCTAAAACTCATTATCATGGAATCTGTTTCGTCGATCGAATTATCCATGTACAGACGACCATCATTTACAGTTATATTATATATAAGATATTTATTATTCCCTTTGTCAAAGAAAAAGAGGAAGGGACCCTATGCACCTATTATTTCTCTATTTTCAAAGGAGCAACCATCGTTTAAAATAGACATCCGAGAGTAGTATTTTGCCTAACGAACTGTCGGTTAATTTAAAAGGGACCTTTAACCTTACACTTTATAAATTTTAGGAATCGTAAGATGACCTTTTATCTGACGCTGAAAAATCGATGACCTATATTTGCAAACAAAATCGATAAAATTAAAACATTTCGCTACTTAATCTACCAATATTATGTATGTAATGGTTTGAATGTTTGTTATTAAATAACGTAAGAACGGTTTTACAGATTTCGATATAGTTTTAGACATAGATAGTTTATACACTGGATTAAATATAAATAATACAACAATTTTCATCCTGGAAATTTGTTTTATTTTCAAGGAAATAATAGATTTATCTCAGTATGGAGATTGTGCTACGAAATCAGCAATTATGATTTGAGTTCTTTTAAGTATCTATTAAAAATTTAAACCGTTGTAACAAACATGACTCTGTCCACATGAACCTCAACCCGGCCAGGAATTGAATCTGGAACCCGTCGCTTCACAGGCATGATCACTTATCAATTATTCTATGGGATGGTAAACAATGTAGCAAACAAGTGCGGATATACAGACTTCAGCAACTTTGAGAATATTATAGAGAACTCTCGGGTGTGCAGGTTTCTTCAAGATGTTTTCCTTCACCGAAGCAAGTGATAATTAACTAGTAATACTGAGACAAATTTTTGCATATAGAGGTGCGTGCAGGATTCGAACTGACGCTCCAACGTTTATGAATCTAGCGTTCAAACCACTATGCTATCACTGCTGCAACAATGTAAATAACATCCAATTATCCGTACGTATTTAATAACAATTTACGTAAATCTTATCTTTTTGCACTTGTCCATACCTCGCACACAACAAATGAACAAAATGCTTAAAAAGAGAACACAATCTTCGCGTATTATTACACCAGCATCTTAAAAATTTACACATAATGCTCAATCGACGTGTCTACGTGGATTATTAAGACTGATTAGCTGAAAACCATTAGTGACAAATGTCTGATACATAAGTGGCTAATGACAGATTACACAGAAGCGCAGTCGGCTATTGAGCTATAAATCACGCGACGTCTTGAATTACAAACAGGACCATTAAAATGCTTGTTACGATAGAAATCACGCGCAACACATAAACAAGTTGAAATACGGTAATGTAGACTATACATATACATTGAAAATAATGTTTTTAGCTTATATTAATGGAGCAATTATTGTAAATATTTTCCAAAATATTCCTTTTTATGACAGTTTGCAAAATTTAGGTGGTGCCATCTGTTTTTCTAGAGTATACAACAAAAATATACTTAAGCAAAGTTAGGCTGCGCAATTTATTTAGTTTGATTAGCATGACACCAGGCAGCGCTGACAGAATTAGGGTCATCTATAAAGACAAGTTTTATACTATCTGGTATGGACAGACCATGTTGACTTCGATTTACCCCTATTCAAAAGCCTGAGATTTCACAGCAAAATAAAAAAAATATCGATTATTCGTATTCCCATCTTCGACACTCTAGCTTCTTGAACACTGCCAAAGATAAAAACGGAAATATAACAGTTGTTGGTTTATTTTTATTTTGCTGTAAGACCTCATATTATTGGTAGTAAACACAGCATTAAGCTCAGTCAATAACTAGTCAATAATTAAAAACTCACACACTTATATTCCTACACTAGGAAGTATGGCATAAAGAACATCATCGTTAATCTGTGAAATCTCCAACCAGAACTGACAAAATCGACTCCCTCACTTCGCAGAGCCGGGCTACAGAGCTGTCAAATAAAATATATTCCATCGAACTATGAACGATAATGCACCGTTTAAATAATCGACTTCACTAAATGTCTAAAAACTAAATTCAAAGCTCAAATAAATCTTAACTACTAACGCTCATAGACCAACGCAACAATCAGATTCTCCATCTCAAGATTGGTATCGACTTAAATACGTAATTACAACGTCAGAATAATCACAAACAATCCAGATGCAAGAACAAACATTTATTCGTTATATAAACACATACTCAGACTGGACTTGAAATCGAAAACTTTTGTTTGTTTGTAATGTTTGTTTGGGATAAATTTTGTTGAATTAGAATTTCTTATCTTGGAGTTGGGATTGTACACATTGCTTTAGTTACAATGACAATGCATTATGATAAGAATTACCTGATATTACACACAGAGTCACCACCAGACGAGGGAACTCCTCCATAGCTAACAGCACTGGTAGTCATTTGTGCACAATAAAATAATGTTTTTAAACTACAAAATTTACCTTTAATTCATCAAGTGTGGAGTATAAGAATATATGCAATATATCGGTATGTAAAACTGGTAATAATTTCACAAGACACAGATAAAAAACATCGAAAGCGGCGACTAAAGGCGTGTCTACAGATCATAACCAAATAGGCACTGTTACATTGTGTCTCTCTGCGAGGTCATCAGCATGTTTATCGAAGCTAAGAGCTGTCATACAATCAATTACACGGCTGCCGAATTTGGTGTTCATAACACAACCATACGCTGACCTCACACAGCATGAAATATTCAATAAAATAATCAACAAACAATTGAATATCCTTTACATAAGCTTAATATAAAGGGCAAAATTTATATAATGTATTCGATTATGTCTGTTATATAACGTATATATACTTAATGTATCTGTATTGATATTACAAAGAGGTGATATTTGTAAGTTTGTGTTCAACAGATTAAAAAAATTATAGTGGAATCCTGCATTGTCATTAAATGGCATTTTATTTTTTTAACCTTAACTGCACTCGAACAAGGCCGCTAGCATATAAAATAATTATTTAGTACATTAAAACATTTTACAACTATTTTGTGACGTGTTTATAACAATGTAACTAATATATTATTAACTTCCGTTTCTCGGGCTATATCAACGTGGTTTTTATGCTGGTAACTTTTTCAATTATTTATTTTAAAAGTTATACCTAAGATACCTTACAAAATACAATACAAAATTTACACATAACTATATTTACTGTACGTATTGTTAAATAATTACAGAATTAAAATTGTCGAATAGTAATTTCGTACTGTTATTTCTAAATATAAATAAAATTAACTCAATATTTTTATAATGACTGACAAAAGTGCATACCTAATATACCTTTCAATGTTTCCATACATACAAGCTCCAAAATCAATGATTTACTTTTAATAAAACAGGCATGAACAAAATTCGTATGTAACAACATTCAAATTAAACATTTTTATAATTAACAAAAATGTTAACACTGTATACAGGTACAACGCCATCTATGAACAGATTCCAAAACACATCACCAATTTTATTGAATTTGTATTTTAATATTCATTTTTTATACAACTTTAATAAAATTTTACTTAGAAACAAAGACAGAAAAAATAAGTTCCATTTGAAACTGAATAAGATAATAAGTGAGCACAAGAGGTCTATGTACAGCGGTTACCGAGGCCCCAGATGGCTTCTGTACCAATTAGGTCACGTAACGAAGTTTAAACTGGAGGAAAAGTTTTCGCTTTTGTCATGAGTTTACATAATGGTTTCGAGGCAAACATGTGCCCAAGCAAGATGGTAATCAACGTAATATCGCTCCATGAATATTGTATGTGAAAATTATACGATACCGATACAGTCTTGACAATAGTAAATTAAATTTTACTGGATATTCTGTCAAAATTATTTATTGAGGATACACGCGACGAAACGGAATAAAACAATTCTCATCGGTTCTCATAACTGTCACACAGTTGGTCTCTGGTGTCGTCACACAATTTGAAGGGTATGAAGGGTACAAACCAAAGTACAACTAGAGTCTGGTGTCTCTAACAAAGTGAGGAGTACAAGCCAAAGTCCACGCTGTGTAAGTACGGAATCACAAACTTCCCACACCTTGGAGATCATCATGAAGAACTCTTCATTATGAAGTTTACTCACAATGTTTTCCGTTACCGAAATAACTCGAAACACGCATTTTTTTGAAATATAGAGTTGGACGCAGGATTCGCACGCAGACTCTGATATTCAAGAAACTATACTGTGCTATTACTCCTATTAACAAATACAGTTTTGATAAACATATTTATATATGATGTACATTGAGCATAGTGCTCAAAATATAGTTTATAACACCTTAATATTATTTATACATAGTGCATAAAGATATAAAGGCATTGAAGCAAACGTATCTAGAGTTAGTTCCGCTAGTGACATATCATTTTTTATGGCCAGTCACCACCACCCAAGAATGGTCATACCACAATCAACAATCATCAAAATCGTTGCGTTGCTGGTCGAGAAGGCTGGGTACGCATTTTTAGCTTTCCAACGCTGAAATCCACTTCCATTAAGACATTTAACAATTCATTTAACTTAATAACATCCAAATGTTTATAATATGGACATTCCAATAATGTTTAAATGTAATTATTTAAACAGACATACATTTTTCATTTGTAGTGAGTGAAATAAAACGAATGCAAAATGTTTCCTCCATCCTTCGTCAATGGAGACTGCATCCAAATGTATTAAGTCGTTTCTGAGATTACTTGCAACAAACCAGTTAACTATTTTAGTTGCCTTTAATATATACTAGCGAACCCTGCGCGCGTTACTACGCCAACCCGAGCTGGCATGGAAATAAATAAAATTAATTGGAATGACAGTGGCGCCCCCTGTCGAAAATTGATCGTACCAACTTAGAAACATTCGTGGGCACACAACAACTTTGCTAAAGATCATCACATGATTAAATGTATCGTTTACTATTCTATAAAGGACATATAGACATTCATTTTATATAGTTGAGAGTAAGAATAAAGAAGATTGCATTAGATACCCCAAAAATAAAGTTTCTCTCCAATATCTTGCACATACAAATATCGATAAATTACAATGATATCAAATCTATAGATGTGACGTAACAATGTCATAACAATTATATTACAAGCCTACTGTATAACTATTATCAGTTGTATTATGACTAATAAAAAGATAATTATCAGTTTTCCAATTGAATGTTATCTTATTTTACTTAAGATAGTTAACGGTATAAGCTGTTATTCAATTAGTATTAATCTAATTCACAGCGGGATCTATAGGACTTTTAATATTACCACCTACTGATATTTGCGAAGTATTATAGATTAATATTAACGCTTGTCTATGAGTCTTGTATATGAGTTCTACGCTGGATATCTTTAATAATAATTAAAATTTGTCGTATTACACAATAGAGGTACTCTGTGATTTCAATTATCCGATCTTATTTCTTACTTTCGCCTTTATCAATATTCATCGATTCATAATCCTTAGAAAGTTACTTAAACAAAGTCAAAAAGACTACAATTATTATAGTTTCAAATGTATATGTTATGTTCTACTTTACTCTAGATTATGGATAGATATATAAGGCAGGCGACGGTTTTCTTCTTTTTCAAAAAAAATAACTTATTAAAAAAGGATAGTCATATCCTTACTATTTCATATTATTAGTTATTGGGGAGAGCTAATGTATAAAATATGTAAAAAAAAATGTGACTGAGTATTTTTCTTACTGAATACTGCATTAAGAAATTTATTCACCTTTCTATAATAACTCAGAAGACCCTAGCTGCCTCCAACCACTAAATAATAAAGAATACTCAGACAAATGAAAAAAAATGATAAAAGTAAAAAAAGTTTTCATTACAAAACACGAATGTAGTACTAATTATTATTATGATACAGTTGAATTTCCAGACCACTTACAACGCATATGATATATACCAAAAATAATATGACCCCTGGCGAGTTACTTATATAAGGGCGTGAACATTTCACACAAACAAACCGCCACCGAACCTCGACGCAACCTTATGAGGCGATAAAGTGAAGCGTTGACTATTTACATGCGATTTCACGACGCCGCCATACAAGGGGAGTCTTGACCCCGTTGCATAAGTTCAGCCATTTGCGGAGACAATCCTGAGACTAGACCAAATAAGAAATGATATGTTACGTAAAAACGAAAGAAAAAAGTTTTATTCAGTAAGTTATGTGATTGGAATTTGGTTAACAAGGAAAATGGTGTGAATTACGGTATTTTTCTACCAGAGATGTATGAAGTACTAGCTACGGACGTGTTAAATACTCCTATAGGATTGGAATGCCAATAAAAGACAGTTGAACATCAAACAATCCATTTGGCGGATTTGACACAGCCGCAATTCAGGTACCTCGCTCATCTCCGCTGGAAAAGCAACCAAAAAATAACGAGAAATCATTGTCATAAAAGATCACATATATATTCGGAATTTAGTAACAAAGGAGTGGAAAACAGTAGTCTATAAAGCCTTAAGCTGGCGTGAAATGTCTGTTTTGAAATAATCTATCTATTTACAATCACTAGATAAAATATTAGGTAAATATAATGACAACTGATATTATAATTTTGCTTTTTTTTCAGCGAAAAGTAAACTAATAGCATTCAGGGGACGACCTGATACCTATATAAGATTCGGAATAACTGAAAGAGTTTCAATTGGTAAAAACCCAGCGTATAACGGTTTCAGATTGCTTAGCCATATCCTCATTGGAAACTACATAAAAGATCAAAGGACAATTCAAAATAGGAGAGGTTCTAATATACAAATAGGAGAGAAAATTATTAAGAGGATTCATTTGGCTGGAAACCTTTAATTCAATAAGGGTCCTATTTGTATAAATATAAATAAGCATATACAAGACCTTACAGCATTATTGGAAACGATTGAATGGAACGTTAATTTTGATCATTACAAAAAATATATTTAAAGCGCTTTAACTTTCATATGAAAAAAAAAACATCTGCGTAAACGGATAAAATCGAACACATTAAGTACTACCAAGTACTGAATTGAATTGACTCGTTAGCGTCCAGTAAACGAGTGCATGCAATTTCATGCCAGCGACACAATCGATTCACACTTGACCTCTTTGCATGCGATAAGTTGAACCATTTATAGTCAATTGGGCCTGGACCGAATAAGATTCTATTAGAGGAGGAATCGTCTGAATCATCCATCGATAAGGTGATTGGATTTGCTCCAAAAACCAATACGAGTGTGAGAAGTTTTTATTGATTTATTTGGCACAGAACAAAGTTTTATCATATTACTATGGAAGACTCATTTGCAGCATCGATTCGTTATCTCCGTCTATATTTAGACATAGGTATTTTTAAACTGTATTGTATACTTTTATCTTTCAGTATATCTGATATTGGTGATCGAGCTTCTGAATGACCGACTGTGGTATTATTTAAACAATAATGTAATAACGTTTGTTTTGACAATGGTTTATAGTTCCACTTAGATGAGATAGGGGGCGTTAAAGTTAAATTTATTATTTATACCTATAATACACCAATAATGGTGATATTTTCTAAATGCAAGCAACACAGCGACTATGCAGTACGTTTTTGGCTTATATATTCGATGCACGCCTAGCAAACAATATTTGCGTTTTCATAAACTTTCTGTTGACACTGCAGTTAGACGATATACGTCAACGAATCTAGCCCAAGTCTCTATTCCTCTGCCTGTTTCTACCCATTCAAATACACTTCCCGATCTTTTTTATTTATTTATTTAACCTTTATCTATCGGGTATAAATGGTGAGCTTAATGCTCAATGCATTCTTTACTAGCTAACCCTCGGAGAATAGAGAAATTCACGAGAGGCGATTTGGTAAAATACCGTACATAAAGATGTATGTACGGTATTTTACCTACATACCTATAATAGATAATAGACATATATATACTTACATATAATAGACTTAAAGATGGACTGCCAGATAGATGTTCACAGCCGCCCCTGGAGTCAGACAACACCAAAAGCAAATCCAATGCATTGATTTAGTCTATAATAATATTGTTCTTACATAAAGTCCTACTACCTAACAGGGGTCCCACTTCTATAGCTTCTTACATCACTATTTAGTGCTATTATTCCTATAATAAACTAAAGAATATAGATAGGAAGGACGACTCCAGTAACATAACAAACAAATTTAATGCATATGTTATTGAATTGTACATGATAATAACCTGTTATTAGCAATTCAAGTTAAACTTGACCATGCTACACACAATTACGCCAAACCAAATATGGTACGAAGGCAGTAAACCTTCACCTTTCCTCCTTTGATGTGTGATAATAATAATTTATTACCGTTCTTGCCGCTATAATGAATGCTTGGATTGGTACGTTTAGATAAAATCATGAGGTGTTGGAGAAAAATTGAGTTATCATACCATAAATAGTGAGTAATGTAAATTTGTTGCTGTGCTAAATACAGATTATGTACAAATATAGCGTCGCAGGTTGCACTAGAATTTCCGGAACGTGTAGGGTTGCCAACCGTCTGAATTATCCTGGATTTTAGCGAATACCTAGTCTTTGGTACTATCGGCCGTGTTTAGGCCGACCTCGAACTCTGACCCCAATCCCGGTAGATTAGGGTGTCGTAAGAGGTGGACTAAGCCGGCCCTGCTTTGTAATAGGGCTTCGGTTAAGTCATTAATATCATTACGGAGTATTATTATTTCCGTGATGCCTACCTGGTTAAATATCATCCTCTTGCTTGAGGCAGACGTCAAACTGACAAATCTCTTTTCCCTTCTCCTTCTTGACTAACACGGTGATATCTATTTTGTTATTTATTTTCATTCACGACAATGACTACTTACTTTTTTAAACTATTAACATAAAAAGCCAATTTCGTTTGTCTGTGTTTCCAAAATGAAGTACAAAAAATATCTAATAATATAAAAATATTCTAATGAGAATTATAATTATACAATGCAAATAAAAGTAGCGAAATTAAAAGAAAAAATTTAAAACAACGTTCGACAAATAAGTGAGGAAAAGGATAAAAGAATATAACTAATTATGATACAGCTAATTTAAAAACGCGTTACGATTAATATTTATTTATATTTTTAGAAACGAAAAAGCAAGCACTTGTGTTATAAACAAACTATATCCTCTTAACCTAATTATATAGATCAGATAACTTAATTATTATCTTGAGAAAATGTTAGTACACAGAGCAGCTACGGAATTTATATAGCGCTGACACTCATGACATTGACAGGTGAAGAAACCTCGGTGTATAATGTCTGCTCTATAACTGATATCCGACGTTCGTATATGATAAATGCAGCTGAATCATTCGGCGTACAAAGTAGAAATAATTGGAAGGTCCAAGTGACAAGTGGGTGATATGTGCGCAGCAGTAAAGTTCTCTCGTAATTTTGACCTTCTCTAACCGCCATTCAAAGATACCTGGGTTCGATTTCCAGTGAGATAGAAATTTTAATTATGAGTTTAAATTTCTGTTCTTCTGAGTGTGTTCTCGTCTGTTTGTGCTCTCCGT